>CM038221.1:55566294-55607576 GCA_021442155.1 Cymbidium sinense
GGTGATAGCAATATTTCATCTTTACGTAAAAAAGAAGACATGCGGAAGTGACTACGCCGATATCTCATAAGAAGATGTTCAGTTGGCCTCTAAGAATTTAACTATTTCAACTCATGATGGGGGAGTTCATTTCTTGAAGCCACACATTCCTGAAGAGGTGTTAAATCACATATGCACCGACGCCAACGAGTGATGAATTGGCGTTGTCTTCTCCTCCTTCTTCTTTTCTTCTTTTCCTTTGTGTAATATTTATGATGGTTTTATAGGTAACTCAAACATTAGATAGATGGCTCATTTGGGTGTCGCTTTAGATGAGTGGAATATTGAATTTGTAAAGGTAAAATATCTACAAGGTGAGTATGAGCAAAAGATGAGTGTTAAGGCCAAAGAAGTGGCGACTTTGGAGGATCATGACCGGTGAATCGAAATAGCGAACATGTCGACTCTTTCTCTCAGGTCGAGGTGGAGCACTCATGATGAGCAAATTGAGGTGAGGACGAGACTAAAGAGAAAAGACTCAAGGCACAAAGTGGAGAAGAGAGCTCCAATTGGAGAAGAAAGCATTACAAGATCGCTTTCTCGAGAAGCTTATAATGTCAAAAGTAAAAAATGAAATCTCCTTGAAGGCAGTGGAAGACTTTAAGAACTCTGGCTTATCGCGGTATAATCGAAGACCATGTTTAAGAAGCTCGTAATCATATTCTTGATGTTGAAGTGAAGGACTTGGAGCACCAATGTTTAGAGGAGGGCTTCATCCGAGGGTTCCTAAAAGGAATCCACTTAGTGCACAAGACCGGAGCTAGTATTGAGGATCTATCTCTCAGCCAAGTATCTGAAGACTCTTCGTCAGATTCAGGAGATGAAGGAGTTGAGAGTGAGTCCAAGGGAGCATCTCCTAGTGGTGAGGAGGACGTTGATATCACCAACTGATATGATGTAGCCTCACTTGAGGATGCCTTTTTTTATCTATGTATTATTATTATTGTGCATCAAAATTTTAATTCTTTCTTTCATCATCATGTGTCAATGAAATTTTATTAAAATTTTTTTTGTGATATACACTCTTGTTTTATTTTTTTTTACATCCGGTGATTGGTGAATATTATTCAACGACGCTAACCGCATGGATGAGGTCGTGAGAGTCCAATTAAACCTTTTTTTGCCTATCCTAACTATTAGTCAAAACATTATTTAACATCTTACCTATATGGAAGAGGCCATGAGATGTCCCCCAAGGACCTTTTGACCTATCCTAGGTATTAGCCAAAGCATTACTTGACTTTTTACCTGTATGGAAGAGTTCCGATCAAGTCCACGTGGGAATGATCATGCCCAGACTGAGATACAACGTGAGTTGCGCATTTTCTCAAGTGGGAGGATTAAATGAAGGAGATTGTTCATATGCAACAAGCTTGTAAGATAAAAGCTATAAATTCATTACTCTGATAAGTTTGGTGATACAATCATAAGACGATTTTAACATGGATATGAGTTTCAAGAGGAAATGACAACAACAATAACAACAAGTCTTTATCCCACTAAGTTGGGTCGGCAACATGAAGAGGAAATGATAAAACGAGATAAAAATAAAAGTTGCAATAATTATGCAATAGAATTACGATAATATTTTTGAGATTCTCAGTGTTCCAAGTTCGAGGTAAAATTTTTTTCTGGATCCTTGAGCTTGAATGTTCTTAGATTTACCATAGCTATAACTACATATGGGCCATCTCAAAGAGGTGAGAGTTTATTATGTTGAGGGCCTTTGCCTGCAAATTCGAGACTTTGCAAGACCAAGTCACCGATAGATATGGGATGTGGTTTTATTCTTCTGTTGAAGTGACGAGCTACCCTTTGGTGATAGGAAGCAAGGTAGAGCCATGTCACGAAGTGGGGAGTAGTCCAAGTGTCGGAGTTTTTCTTCATTACCATCATGATCGAATAATTGAACTCTTGGACTTGGAACCTTGATATCTACTAGTATAATAGCTTCTGTGTCGAAACACAAGTTATATGGTGTCTCACCAGTGGGTTCGTGATGTAGTGCGGTAAGCCCAAATAACATTAGAAAGCTCATCAACCCATTGCCCATCAGCCTTCTCAAGACATGTTTTTAGTCCTTTGAGTATAGTCTTGTTGGTAGCTTCAGTCTCTCCGTTAGTTTGAGTGCTACGCAGATGCAGCTTGAATGTGAAGATATTTGCAAAAGGACATAAATATTTTTTCCAAGAAATTGGGTTCCATTGTTGTGATCTTTGCAAAGACCAATGACATACTATATTTTTCCAAACAAATCATTTAGCATTTACCTCCATGATTTTAATGAGTGGTTCAGATTCCACCCATTTAGTGAAGTAGTCGATGGCTAAAATGATGAACTTTCGTTGCCCTGATGCTATCGAAAAAGGTCCCATGATATTGATTCCCCACTGAGCAAAGGGCCACAGGCTTTGAATGGATGAGAGCTCAGATGTGCATGTGAGGGAGGTTAGAGTGCAACTGACAACTTGCACATTTTTTTGTGAATTTCAAGGCATCTTGTTTCATCGTAGGCCAATAGAACCCTTGCTTTATAATTTTAAGGGCTAACGCCCTTCCTCCTAGGTGTTCTCCACATATCCCCGAGTGAACCTCTCTTAATGCATAATCGGCCTCTGATGGTAAGAGACATTTGAGGTATGGCCCAGAAAAAGCTCATTTGTATAGTTCACCTCCGATGATAATAAAGTTTAAAGCTTGTCTTGAGATGATGAGTCTAGTCTTCGTGAAGGTTCCTTCTTGTAGAAAAGACAGATGTCCATCCACGAAGGTTCCTTTATCTCATTAATTGCTTGTATTACCCAGACCCTTGGATACTAGAAAATATATTTCTTCAACATGCCTTCTTCTAAATAGATCTCTAAGATGTAGCAAGCTTAGCGAGAGCGTCAGCTCGAGTATTCTTCTCTCACAGTATGTGAATGATTTGATGTGTCTTGAAATGGGAAAGAAGAGACTTTACCAAGTGGAGGTATTGGTGAGGATTATGAGTATTAAAGTTTCCTCAACTTGGGAGGCAAGTCGAGAGTCAGGGATCACTAAGTCTTGAGCTTCAGAATCAATGGCAAGTCTCAACCTCATGAGAGTCTCATATTCAACCATATTATTAGTTGCAAGAAATTTTAGGCGAAGTCCATACTCTAAGGTATTCTGGGGAAATAAGTAAGATTCCCACTGACCAATATTTCAAGCTCCATCAATATGAGGGTCCATTGAGGAGACGAAAGGCATGTAGCAGATAGCTCCGGGGCAGGTGCATTCCACTATAAAGTCTGTAGTACTTGAGACTTTATAGCGGTGTAGAAAAAATTTATATGAAACTCTCCAATTCTACATACCATTTAATTAACCTCCCAGATGCTTCTAGTTTCTGTAAGATGACCCTTAATGGTAAATGAGTATAAATGCCGATAGTATGAGCTTGGAAGTATGGATGCAATTTTCGTGCTGAGAAAACTAAAGCCAGAGCCACCTTATCCGCAAGTGGATAATGACTTTCTATATTAGAGAGAATTTTGCTGACGTAGTAAATTGGTCGTTGTATCCCATTTTCTTCTTGCACTAAAATTGAGCTTATCACATGGGAAGAGACTGCGAGATATAAGCATAACATCTCCTTGAATAAGCTTGGATAGTAGGGGTGGAGATGCTAAATACTTAGTTTCTAAAAGTATACTAACATTCATCACCAATCAAAATTATTATTTTAACTCCATTTAATATTTTAAAGAATGACAGGTATTTATCCCATAACGGGCTAGAAGCGGAATAACACGGTAATTCATCCATTCAAATGTTGAACTTTTTTGATATTGTTTGGAGGAGTCATATCTTTGAGAGCTTTGATTTTCTCGGGGATGGCCTCTATCCCACGGTGGGTTACCATAAATCCAAAAAATTTTCCCGATGTAACCCCAAAAGCACACTTGGTCGGGTTGAGTAGCATGCTATAACGTCAAAGAAGGTTAAATTATATTTCTAAGTCAGAAATATGCTGTGATTCTTCCAAGCTTTTCACTAACATGTCATCCACATATACCTCCATTGTGAGGCCTAATGGGTCTTTAAAACCTTATTCATAAGGCATGATAGTAGCACCAGTATTTTTTAACCCAAACAACATAACTTGGTAACAGTATAAACCTTTATATGTTTGAAATATTGTAGCTTCTTCATTCATTGGGTCCATTTTTATTTGGTTGTAACCGGAGTAAGCATCCAAAAAACTAAGCATTTGATGTCCGCATGATCAACCAATTGATCAATTCGAGAAGAAAAATTATCTTGGCAAGCCTTATTAAGATCGGTAATCAATACACATTCTCCATATTCCATTTATTTTCTTAACCATGATAATATTTGCTAGCCATGTAGGGTAATGTACCTCGTATGAATCCTACTTCTAGAGCTTGTTAACTTCTTGTTCAATAGCCGGAGGTGATCATGCAAAACCCGCTTTTTTGGATGATCGGTTTGAATGTTGGATCAATCTTGAGGGAGTGCATGATCACATTGGGGTCGACCCCCGGCATATCCGTCGAATTCCAAGCGAAGATATCTTGATTTCTGCCCAAGAAGTCTATGTATTTTTTCCCTTTGTTCTTCTGAGAGCAGAGATCCCACTTGCACTGTTCGTAGTGGTTGGTCATCTAATAATGCAACAGAGCAAGTCTTCTACGTGAGAAGCTTCGGGATACTTCTTCATCTCAAAATTAAAATCTTTGATGTCAAGGTCACGTAAGATGGTTGAGCTTGTCCGAGGTAACATGATTTATCGTTGATTTCTACTCCCAACTCCAACGGGGGTTGAAAATTTTATCTTAAGATGAGATACTGAAGTGACTGCATCGAAAATTGATTGGAGAGGCTTTCCAAAGATAGCGTTATATTTTGAATCTGACTTGACTACCATGAATTGGATTAAAAGAGTCACTTGTCGAGAAAATTCAGAGGATAAGGAAGGGTGATTGTCCCCTCTACTCGCACAGGGCGATTATCAAACCCATGTAATGGTCCTGTAGCGGGTTGGAGCTTTTCCCTAACTAGGCCCATGCTAAGAAATGTGGAGTAAAATAAGACATCAACAGAAGTCCCATTGTCAATCAAAATTCTCTTAACATTATAGCATGGGTCACCATCCCTGATGAGTGGATCTTGATGAGGAACATGACTCATTTTAAGTCGAAGTCATTAAAAGTGATGGAATGATCAATACGAGACTTCTTTAACTGCTCTTCGAGGTGGTAATGAGAACTTGATTAGATAATATTCCGTGATTATCAATTTCTCCAACTGTTGATGATTATTTTATTATTTCGTGATGATTGCCCGGTTGCCCCTAGTTGGAGGTATGTTTGTTTGAGTGATTGATTCTTCACAAATTAATGTAGATATCCTTGTTGAATGAGCCTCTCATTTCTTCTTTGAGTTGTTTGCATGCCTCAAGTATTGTCTCCACTTGATGGAAGTGACAATATTGCTCCTAATTTCCTGAATTTGGTTTTAGTGGATGTGGCCACTTGATGTTTTCTTCATCTAGAATAGTCATCAGGAGGTTAACACAAGATGTGTTCAGAAGCGTGTATTTCTTTTCTGGTCGTGGTTCACATCGTTGATATGGGGGCCGTAAGGGGAGATCACGACTGCCTTGTTGCTTCTTTTGATGGGAATGTTGGTCTGCATTCCTTGGGGTGCTCTTACGTTTTCCTGTAGATTGTTCAAATTATTTGCGATGGGCATTAATAGCTTCATCGGCAGAGATTTGTGCTTCCACACGATGAACTAAGTCGACATATGAGCGGACCGTGTCTCATATTAGTGACGAGTAAAAAGGCCCTGGACGGAGCCCTCCGAGGAAAACTCCTCTTAATAGTCGTGTCTACCTGTGTATTTGGCGAGCTTCTAAGGAGAATCTCTGAAGTATTCTTTAAGTGATTCACCTCATTTTGATGAATGCCGAGAGATGAAGGAATCTTTAATGATTCTCCAATTTGCAATGAAGCTTCCCAAAAAAATCTTGTGAGTTCATCAAAGGTATGGATGGATCCCCTTGGAAGGGAGTAGAACCAAGTGCGAGCTTGCCCCTTGAGGGTAACGGGAAAGACCTGACAAAGCAGTGTGTTAGGAGCTCATTGGATATGCATCATAGTCCTATAATGGTCGATGTATTCATGTGGGTCAGTCACCCCATCATAAGAATCAATGCTCGGAAGCTTGAAACTCACGCTAATAGGATGTTGAAGAATAGCTTCAGCTAAAGGTAAGGATTCCTCATAGCCGCGGTGAGGGGGAAGATGATTTATGTCTTCAAGATGAAATTCATCTTGCATTAAGCATTAAGTACATATAACATGATGAGTAGGGTTGAGATGAGAATGTGTCGCTACCATCAATAAATGTGGATTAGCATAGCGCATGATGGATGAGTAGAAACTAAAGTGTCAAGGAGATCATCATCCTCTACAGAGAACTTGTGTCAAGGAGATTAGCATTTTGACCTCCCATGCTAACGATCGATCTTGAGGAGATGTGTTTGTCGCAAGGGTGTTGTGTTCCTCGCAAAAGTCGGAGCATCTCATTTTGAGACTCTTCCATTCGGCGGACACGATCTTCTAAAGAGATTCCTGTCACGCCTTCACCTACAGGGAGGAGTGAGGCAGAAGCTTGGTGTCCTTGGTTCAAGTATTGGTTTCGAGAGTAACGGGAGTTGGAGCGAGAGGCTCTTGTTATGATATGTTTATTAGCCATAACGAGTGTTCAGTAAATTATGATTGAAGGGTTGACTGACGCGCCAAACTGTTGCGTGATAGAAAACCAGTTGTTGTGGAGTGAAAGTTTACGCCTTAGCCTTATTATAAAATCCAGCACACACACAAGTATTTAAAGAGTGAACAAGAAAACTCTAGAAATTTTTACGTGAAAAAATTTTGAAAAGGAGGAAAAACCGCGGGATCTAACCCAGTAAGAATCTTCCACTATGTATTTGTTTTAGAGTACAAAATTTCCTGATAACGGGATTACAAAATTGTACATGAGAAGTATGATGGGAATAATCGATAACAGTAAATATAGTCACGCTCAGTTGTAACTAGTGGTAGTGATGATGATGAACAACGGGATTAGTGACTAACGATGAAGATCGCCATGATGGTGATCAGATGACGACGGCAAGGATCGTGGCGGTGGTCGACGGCGGCGTGGCGCATGGTTGACAACCGCCGAGTGGTGCAATAATTGTGCTTGGAGGATGCTTTAGTCTCTCCTCTCTCTCTTTTGGGCTCCCTCTGAGGAATGATGGCTATTTATAGATTGGAGGAGTGACATCTCGTAAATACATGCAAAATCAACCACTCTCCATCGGACGGCTCAAAATGATTCCTTTGATCATTCGATGTATTTTAAGTTTTTGAATGCTCAAATGAAGTCAGAATTATGAGATCTTGGGCTTGTTAGATCCGGCTCGTCAAGACGCTCGATTTGACTATAAACACTCCATGTTTAAGAGCTATTTAGGGATTTAAGTGATATCCCAAAGTTTTCAATGATGTTTTAAATGCTTGATCTCGACTAATTTCAACTGAGGATCAACTTGCTTTTGACATCAAGATTTGTACTTTGAGTAGTAGAATTTTCAATGTCATATCAAGTATATTCATAAATTTTAAAATCTTTGAAATTATATATGAACGAGTGTTGTATAATTTAGAAGAGAGAGAGAGAGAGAGAGAGAATAATTATTGATGAGTTAAAATAAGTGAGTAAATATTACAAGAAAATTATTTAAGAATAAAGGTTTTAGTTGTTCAATATTGAGCATATAGGGATGCCCTAGTGGCCTCCACTACAATGGGTTCTATTGGATGTTTTCTAATTATCTTAAATGTCATTAAATAGATTGTAAATATCGATTGTTGTGAGACTATGATTATTAATTCTAAGTAAGCCACTGTACTGAATCCTTTGCATCAATTAAAAGAGTTTTGTTTTTCCCAACAACGCCATTGATGACTTTATTTATTTTATTTTTCTCTTCCATTGCTTTATATATTTAGGCTAATTTAAAATAATTTTATTAGTATGTTTCACATGATAATTGATGAAGAAGAGGATTAATAAGTGCCTATAAAATTTATATTTTCTAAAAATAAATTGAAGTGCTCAACCTCTTGTACTCATCTAAACTTAAATATAATATTTTTAATAAATTTATCAAGAGTATATCATCATTATCACTAAAAGTACTTCAAAAAATATATAATAATCCTTCACAATAATAAACGACTTAATATTCATTAATTTGTTTATGATTTTATTGTGTTCTTATGTGTTTTTTCAGATCTAATAACTTGTTCTTATTTCATGTACAATTGTTCTATTATTTTCTTTTGCATCATGTTTTATATAAAATATAAAATATTTGGAGAATATATCATCGTGCCATCTAAATAAAATGAACTTTAATTTTTTTTTCTAGGAGAATTATTATTATTATTATTATTATTATTTGTTTTTGAGGAGTTTTTGAGAATATGCAGAAAATGAATGTAAACTGTGAACATGTATGAAACCAGGAAGCTGCTCCGGAAATTAGAAACCTTTTGCCGCCATTCAAATTTCCATTCTTATTCTCCTATTTGGCCGAAGCTTTATTAAACGAGAGAGCATTACTGATGGTTTGTATGCGTTACATTTTAAACATTAAATTTAATTAATTTATGCTAATTTATATTGATATTTTATGAATAATTAACATCATTGCAAACGAATACAGACCTAATAACGAATCAGACTAGGATAAAAAAAGTGAGGTGAATTAGTAGTGCCACATGGAAACAAATTCAAAGTCATAAAGTCATGCTAAAGAGTTGCAAAATGATCAAAATGTTCGTACTTCGCTTAAAACGATTCTAAGAGTTCAAGAATATATATGCATTCAAAGTCTTGAAATTAAATCACTATGGAATTTCTTGGAATCAAGTAATTAGACTTTACTGCTCTTTACAGCGACCTATTACTAATTCGTCGAAAACATCTATGCTTGCGCCTATATATATGACAGATACCTCCACCGTTTATTCAACAACAAGTGTCTTGTCGAGAGACGAAGAAGGTCATAGGTGTGCTTTAAAGCGATCAATATGAGTGAAGACAAGAGATCTGTTAGGATGGTGCAAGCTGTTCTTATTTTACTGTTGGTTACTGGCTCTTGCAAAGCCAGCTATGGCGATGAGGCCGTTGGGAGGAAAGCTAGTGTTAATTGCTGATGGCATAGAATATTTGTTCCTAGAGTCTCTTCCTAAAGGGCCACAGCCACCTATTTCACAACATTCTTGTACCACTAACAGCAATATCAATTGCCCAACTCCATCAAACTTGAAATAGTCATCCATTATTATTGCTAGACGTGCATGCATGCTTGGCTAATGCAAATTAATGTTGTTGTACTTTCAAAAGCAGGCACATAACAGCGTAGTAGTAATTTTGAATATTTTATGTTTGAGTTTGGAAAACAATACTTGAAGAATTGTTTAGATTATGAACGATTCTCTGATGCTTATCATTTGCAGATTCTCAATAGAATAAAAGATCTTTTACTAGTAAAGTACTTTCTGTTCGTTGTTAATTATTTGAGTTAAAAATTCTTTCTTTTAAGATCAAAGAAAATAATTCTAGTGAGCTGCAAGAAGACAAGGAGCTATAGAGATGATATAGCAAAAAGATTAATATATATAGCTTCTGAAAAAAGGATAATGCATTTTTAGTTGAAAAAAGTGCCTTTTAAGAAAAAATATGATGAGAGACTAATTTCAAATATTTTAATTAAGATAACGTGGACACAAAGCTTAGTCATAGCTTTAAACTCGTGAGTAAGAGAACTTTGAATTTTATGTTTCAATTAAGAGATTAGAAACCAAAAAAATTATCATTTGAGCCATAAATGCATGAAATACTTTGAGACTCCAAATTGAAAATGAAATTAAGGGGTATACAATACACCATTGTGACAGCATACCAATAGATGATTCCTTTGAACAAATTAGCACCATTATCTAACAAAAAATTGGATGAGAAGTCTATATATTCCAAGCAACACCAAATAATATCCATGTAAAAAAAAAAAATGAAAATTAGTAGACTTGACTAAAGTTCAACACATTGAGATATATAGTTCTTTATGTTTGTAGCAATGACTTTCACACATACAAAGTGTATATTTTTACTATGTTTATTTATTTGGTATATTATATAAAGTAGTGTAATACATGAGAAAATGGTGAGTCAATGTCATATTCTTTAATGATACTATTTGATTTACACACTCCTCAAACTCATAATACTAAGACACACAAAATAAAATAAATGTGTTTTAGATCATAAGATGAATTATTGAGAATTTAGACAAAATGTATAGATTCAAAATTTAGTTAAAATTATTTTGTTCAAAAGAATTATTTAGATTTTAAAATTATTGCACAAAAGATATGAGATATGATTTTGAAATAAAGATAAATTTATATTTTAGGTTATAATAGAAAAATTAGAATGCATTATCCATGAAAAAATGATCAAACTATTATTGAAAGACATTATTTATATTAGATATTATATATAAGTATATTCAAATTTTAAATAACCTAAACTATGAATAAAAATAATTACTAATTAAATTAATAGATCAAAGACATTTTCAACACAAACTTTTTGTGTTATATGACTTATTAAAATTGTGATAAAAATCAATCATTTTGGAGTCCAAAATTGTTTGTGGGGATGCTAGAACCCTATTTCCAGGGCTCTCATGGTTCATAATATAACAAAGAGAGAGAGAGAGAGAGAGAGAGAGAGAGAGAGGCAAAGAGAGATGCTCTAAAATTTTATTTCCATCATAAAGTACCTAAATTCTATGCATCCCTAAAATAGCTCTATAATCTTATATTTATAAAAATTTAGGTGTTATATGAGCAGCAACATTTGAACCTCATAAAAAATAAATAAAATATACATGACAAAATAGTTACAAATAATGGATATCAAAATTAGAACATTAAGAAGCACATGTGGTCTATGGATATATTTGTAAGTGATTTGGATGAATTGTTGACTCTTTTGATGAGGTCATAAGTCTTTGAAGTGTAAGCCAATTTGTTGACATAGTCTAGTAAATGAGTATATTGAGGCAAGTGTCTCTTGTTGATTAGGGTGAGTGTCCTTGACATGTGATCCTATAGGATGGACAAGTGACCCAATGGCCATGTTGCTAGATGAGTGGCCTTGATGAGTAAATCTATATAATGGACTAGTGACCTTAATGAGTGATCATGTTGGGCGAGTTTTCTAATGAGTAGCTTTTAATAAGGTTTTCCTAATGATTGGCTATGTAGCCTAGATTAGTGGACTTGATGACTAAATCTAAATAATGGGCTAGTGACCTTAGTGAGTGACCATGCAAGTTGGGCGAGCGATCCTAATGAGTATCTTTTAATTAATAATATTTCTTTTGTCATGTTCTCTTGTTTATTAGGCCTCTTAAATGCTTTATACTTGAGTGAATATTTGCATATTGACTTGATTGATCCTAGAACATATTAGGTTTTTTTGCAAATGAGTCAGATTTTGACCTCATTGGGCTTGACACACACTAATTTAACCAGAGATTAATCTATATTTGTTCACATGCATCACTCTATGACCGCGATCTTTGTTTGATTTTGTGCATCTTGGTGTGATCATCATTTATATTTTAATCACGTGCATTTTTTCACGATCACAATCGATCTTCATTTAATCATATGCATCTCACTTCAATCATAATTCTCATTCAATTATGCACATCTTATGATGAACATGATCATTGCTTGAACACTTGTATATAATTGTGGCAATCATTTTTGACCGACAAATTGGCTTTGGCTCAACTAGAACCAACTCAACCCAAATGAGTGATTTGCTTGTGGCGATCATTTCAATTTTGGATGGTTCCAATTATCAAAACCAAGGGGATGGACTATTTTTTAATACATTAGATAATGTCACATTATTAAGGGTGCTTTGATCAATTCAGTTTAATTACCGAGTTTTGATCTAATTCAGGATGGCCTGAATATTCGGCTTAATGGACGCACCTAGTATAACTTGTTGAATATTCTTATGACTATTGACAAGGATTTTCCTTCGAAATTTGATTGTTCGTATATATACAAATATCATTGCAATATATTGTCATAAACTTTTGAAATTCGAAGAAAAAAAAAGAAAAAATATTTCAAATTTCTTTCGAAGACATGATCAAAACTGTTCTGGCCTCAACGGCCTCACGATTCTTCAGCCTGGGCATCTACTTTCTCATCACCTCCACGTCTCTTAGGAACCCGGAACCCCCCATTTTCCCTAGCAGTTATAGCCTAATCCCTTTCTAGCAGCAAACTTCGGGCTCGAAGCAGCAGTTGCCTCAGGCCAAAACCGCCTCCTCTCTAATCCGAATCCATCACTGCATGCATATGGAAGTCTTACAAATCTCCATCTACGTCCATGGCAACAAAATTACTGGCATTAATTTCTACCTCTACTAAATACATAGCTCTAGTCTATACTGCACCAAACTCCTCATTAAACTCTCCAGCAAACCTGTGGCTTAAACACTTCTTTCGGTCCATTACTTCACGCCTACAACCCTCATGCATGGCTTCTCCTTAGATGCCGCTTACACTGGCCTTCTCCCTGCTGAAGACCACCTCCTCATTCAAAGAGAGCCACACCAGCAGTAGCCGATTTTGCTTCTGCTGTAGTCTACTTCAAACAATTCTCCCACAGCAAGCTATCTCTCCGATGATTCCAATTCTACTCAACCAAAGAAGCTGCTTTTTCCGTAACAAATCTACACTCACCTTTATAAAAAATTATAAACCCCCACACGAACCCTTAGCCAACTTAAAAGTTCGATGGTGCTGATTTTATGGATGTGTGCTGTTATCCATACTCCTAGAGTAATCTGAAAATAAAAATAAAACAAAGTTGGACTTATTTTTTGGTGGAGAGAGTACAATACGTTTTATTTGAAAAATATATAATTGTTTTATCTGAATAAAATGAATCTTAAATCAATATTTTCTTTGAAGTTTTTTAGGAGGTATATCTCAATCAGAATTCTTTAAAAGAAATATGACTTCATAATTATGCTGAAAACGAATAAATCTGAACATGTATTAAACCGAGAAGCTGCTCTAAAACTTACATATCCCCTGCCGCTATTGTGATTTCCATTATTCTCCAACTCTTGACCGAAACTTCGAGCTATGTTAATTCTCAGTTTTAACGTCTGGCACTATGCGGGAAGTCCTGGCTCTACAGATCAAACAGTTTATATAATTTGAGCACAAATCTAATAAATATTAAACGACCGTGCATTACTGATAATTGTGTATGCATTTTTGCATTTTTTTATTTTTTTTTTATTTTATATTAATTTATATTGATATGACACTTAAAAAATTACTAGAAGACAAATCTTGATGTTAAAAGCAAGCTGATCCGAAAATGAAACCAGTCAAAATCAAGAACTTAAAATATCATTGGAAACTTTGGGATATCAGTTAAACCCCTAAAAAGTTCTCAAAATGTGGAATGTTTATAGTCAAATCGAGCGTCTCGACGAGCCGGATCTAACAAGCCCAAGATTTCAAAATTCCGACTTCATTTGAGCATTCAAATACACAAAATACATCATATGATCAAGGGAATCATCATGAGCCGTCCGATGGGGAGGAGTGGTTCGGATTTTGCATGTATTTACGGAGATGCCACTCCTTCAATCTATACTCATTCCTCATATGAGGGGCAAGAGAGAGAGAGAGCTAAAGATTTTTCCAAGACAATCGTCTCCACTGACGTCAACCAACCACCGCCGCCGCCATAGCCAGATTCTTCGCCATCAAGCTGCCAAGTCGTAACTTCGTCGTCAACTGCCAACCGTCGCTTTGCCATCAACTTCGTCAAGTCCAACTTTGGCGTAACTTTGTCGCCATCTCGTTAACTTCGTCAACTTCGTGGCAACTTTGTCAACCAATAACTTCGTAACATTGTCTATTACTAATTGTCCCTTCCTCAGATAATGATTCGTAATCCGTATCGGGAAGATTTTGTACTTTAAAAGATACATAGTGGAAGTTTTTACTGCAGTGATTTTTCCCCTCTTTCGAGGTTTTCCACGAAAAATTTTGAGTTTTATTACTCACACTTTTATACTGAGGTGTGTGGATTTCACAACAAGCTAAAAAAACTTTCACTCTACGAACTGGTTTTCTAGACGCAGTTTGCCGCGTGGATTGAACCCTTCAATCATAATTTATAACGCCTCGTTATGGCCAAGCAACACTGAACAACGGAGCCTCGCTCCAACTCGCCGCTCTCAAACCAATCCTTGAACCAAGGACGCCAACCTTCGCACTTCAATATGACTGTTGAAGGCTGTAGAAATCTCTTTAGAAGATCGAATGGAAGAGTCTCAAAATGAAATGATCCGACTTTTGAGAACACAACAGCCACTACCGCAAAAAACACATCTCCCCCAAGATCGATCGTTAGCGGGGAGGTCAAAATGCTTTTCTTGACTGAAGTTCCTCCGTAGAAACCGTGTGATGTTGATCTTCGACACGCTAGTTACCCATCCATCACGTCAACCGACCGCTAATCCACCAATCATTAGGTATTGACATATTCTCCCAATCTCATGTTATACGAGAATTAACGCCTAATGCAAGATGAATTTCACCTCAAGATAGAAATCATCTTCCTCTCACCGCTATGGGAATTCACCTTTAAATTCTTTTCAACATCTATTCGTGGGTTTCAAGCTTCCAACATTGATTCCTATGATGGGGCGACGACCCACATGAATACATCGACCATTACAGGACTATCATGCATATCCAACGAGCTTCTGACACTGCTTTGTCAAGTCTTTCCAGTTACCCTCACGGGACAAGCTCGCACTTGGTTCTACTCCCTTTCAAGGGAATCCATCCATACCTTTGATGAACTCGCCAAGATGTTTGTAACAGTTCATTGCAAATCGAAGGATCATTAAAGATTCCCATCTCATTCATCAAAATGAGGTGAATCACTTAAGGAATACTTCCAGGTTCTCCTTAGAAGCCAAATACCGAGTGTAGACAACTATTAAGAGGAGTTTTCCTTGGAGGACTCATCCGGCCTTTTATTCATCACTAATGAGACACGGTCGCTCATATGCCGACTTAGTTCATCGCGGTGGAAGCACAAATCTCCGATGAGGCTATTACACCATCGCAAATAATTTGAGCAATCTACAGGAAAATGTAAAAGCACCTCAAGAAATGCGGACCGACTATAAAAAAGAAGCAACAAGGTAGCGTGATCTCCTCCATGACCCCATATCAACGCGTGAACCACGACCGAAAAGGAATACATGCCGGAACACATCTCATGTTAACCTCCTAATGGCCATTCGAGATGAAGAAAATATCAAGTGCATCCATCAAAACCAAGAAAATAGCAATATTGTCACTTCCATCGGTCGCGACATACTACCGAGGCATGCAAACAACTCAAAGAAGAAATTGAGAGGCTCATTCGAGAGATATCTACGTCGATTTGTGAAGAATCAATCGACTCAAAAACAAACATACCTCCAACCGGGGCAACAGGACAATCATATAAATAATAAAAACAATCATCAAACAAATTGGAGAAATTGAAACAATTGCAGGGAGGACCAATACTATCTAATCAAGTTCTCATTACCATCTCTAAGAGCGAGTTAAAGAAGTCTCAGATCATTCCATCACTTTTAATGACTCGGACTTAGAAGGAGTACATGTTCTCATCAAGATCCACTTGTCCAACGCAGGACGTGACCCATGCTATAATGTTAAGAGAATTTTGATTGACAATGGTAGTTCTATTGATGTCTTATTTTACTCTACATTCCTTAGCATGGGCCTGGTTAGGGAAAAACTCCAACCCGCTGCAGGACCATTATACGGGTTTGATAATCGCCCTGTGCGGGTAGAGGGGACAATCACCCTTCCCGTTGTCCTTGGTGAATTTCCTCAACAAGTGACTCATTTAATCCAATTCATGGTGGTCAGATTCGACATATAACGCCATCTTTGGAAGGCCCCTCCAATCAATTTTGGAATCACTTCAATATCTCATCTTAAGATGAAATTTCCACCGGTTGGAGGTGGAAAATCAATGATAAAGACAATCATGTTATCTCGACAAGCTCAACCACGCCCTTCTATGAACCTTCAAAGATCAAGATTTTAATTTTCGAGATGAAGAAGTACCCAAAAAAGCACCAGAAGACTTGCTCTTGTATTATCGATGACAACCACCACAACAAGGTAAGTGGATCCATGCTTTGAAGAACAAAGAGAAAAATACATGACTTTCTTGCAGAAATCAAGACATCTTCTTGAGTCCGACGGATATGCCGGGTCGACTAATGATCATGCACTCTCAAGGTTGATCCAACATTCAAACCGATCATCCAAGAAGCGAAGTTTTGCACCGATCTTCCGGAAGCAAGAAGTTAATAAGCTTTAAGGGGATTCATACGAGGTACATTACCCTACATGGCTAGCAAATGTTATCATGGTTAAGAAAACAAATGGAACATGGAGAATGTGTATTGATTACACTGACCTTAACAAGGCTTGCCTGAAAGATAGTTTTTCTCTTCCTCGAATTGATCAATTGGTTAATGCTACATCTGGACATCAAATGCTCAGTTTTTTGGATGCTTACTCTGGTTACAACCAAATAAAAATGGACCCAACAGATGAAGAAGCTACAACGTTTCAAACATATAAAGGTTTATACTGTTACCAAGTTATGTCATTTGGGTTAAAAAATGCTGGTGTTATTTATCAACGACTTATGAATAAGGTTTTTAAAGACCTATTAGGTCGCACAATGGAGGTATATGTGGATGACATGTTAGTGAAAAGCTTGGAAGAATCACAACACATTTCGACTTAGAAATATGTTTTAACCTTCTTCGACGTTATAACATACTCAACCCAAATGTGCTTTTGGGGTTACTGGAAAATTTGGATTTATGGTAACCCACCGTGGGATAGAAGCCAACCCCGAGAAAATCAAAGCTCTCAAAAATATGACTCCTCCAAAGAATATTAAGGAAGTTCAACGTTTGAATGGACGAATTGCTGCGTTATCCCGCTTCCTAGCCCGTTCTGGGGACAGATACTTGCCATTCTTTAAAATATTAAAAGGAGCAAAAAATAATAATAATTTTCAGTGGACTGTTGAATGTCAGTCTGCTTTTGAGCAACTAAGGAGTATATCTAGCCCCACTTACTATCCAAGCCTATCAAGGTGAGATGTTATACTTATATCTCAGCTCTTCCCACGCGATAAGCTCATTTAGTGCGAGAAGAAAATGGACAACAACCAATTTACTATGTCAAGAAATTCTTTTGATATAGAAAGTCGTTATCCACTTGCGATAAAATGGCTGTTTAGTTTTCTCACAAAAATTGGCCCATACTTCCAAGCTCATACTATCGGCATTTACACTCATTTATCATTGGGCCATCCTACGTAAACCGTAAGCATCCGGGAGGTTAATCAAGTGGTCTGTAGAATTCGAAGAGTTTAATATAAATTTTCTACTCCCCGCTATAAAGTCTCAAGTACTTGCAGACTTTATAGGAATGGAATCACCCAACTCCGGAAGAGCTATCTCTACATGCTTTTGTCCCCTCAATGGACCCTCTATGTTGATGGAGCTTGAAGTCTGGTGTCGGGTGCGGAATCTTACTTATTTCCCCAGAATACCAGAGTATGGACTCGCCTAAAATTTCTGCAACTAATAATATGGTGAATATGAGGCTCTTATAGGGGTTGAGACTCCATTGATGTGAAGCTCAAGACTTAGTGATACACACTGACTCTCAACTTATCGCCTCCCAAGTTGAGGGAAACTTTAATGCTCATAATCCCCAAGACAATACCTCCACTTGGTGAAGTCTCATCTGCCCATTTCAAGACATACCAAATCATTCACATAGCGAGAGAAGAATACTCGAGTGACGCCTCTAAGCTTGCTTCATCTCGCTATGGGATGTTTAAGAGAAAGCATATTGAAGAAATATATTTTCAGTATCCAAGGATAATGGGTAATTCAAGCAATTGATGAGATAAAGGAACACTCGTGGATGGACCCCATCCTGTCTTTCTACAAGAAGGAACTCTTCAAGACCCAACTTAATTGCCTCTCAAAGCTTCAAACTTTACTATTATCTGAGGTGAACTATACAAACGAAGCTTTCTCTCGGACCGTACTCAAATGTCTCTCACCTTCAGAGGCCGATTATGCATTAAGAGAGGTCCACTCACGGATATGTGGAGAATACCTAGGAGGAAGGGCACTAGCCCTTAAAATTATAAGGCAAGGGTTCTATTGGCCTACGATGAAACAAGACGCCTTGGAGTTCACAAAAAAATGTGCAAGTTGTCATTCTAACCTCTCTCATGCCGCATCTGAGCTCTCATCCATTCAAAGCTGGCCTTTTGCTCGTGGGGATTGATATCATGGGACCTTTTCGATAGCATCAGGGCAACGAAAGTTCATCATTTTAGCGACTACTTCACTAAATGGGTGGAAGCCGAACCACTCGCTAAAATTACGGAGGCAAATGCTAAACAATTTGTTTGGAAAAATATAGTATGTCGATTCGGTCTTCCTACAAAGATCATCACTGACAACGGAACCCAATTTACTGGAAAAGTTTTACATCCTTTTGCAAAGATCTTTACATCCGCTTTTTACTGGTCAGAGCACATCCTCAAACTAATGGGCGACCGGCTACCAACAGACTATACTCAAAGGACTAAAACACGCCTCGAGAAGGCAATGGGTTGATGAGCTTCCTAATGTTCTTTGGGCTTACCGTACTACATCGCGCACCTCGACGGGTGAGACATTGTATAACTTGTATTTCGGCACAGAAGCTATTATACCAATAGATATCGGGGTTCCAAGTCCAAGAGTTCAATTATTCGATCATGACGGTAATGAAGAAAACGACAAAGACTGGACCTACTCCCAAACTTCGTGACATGGCCCCTTCCGCCTATCACCAAAGGGTAGCTCGTCACTTCAACAGAAGAGTAAAACCTCGTCCCATATCTATCGGTGACTTGGTCCTACGAAGTCTCGAAGCTGCAGGCAAAGGCCCTCAACGCAATAAACTCTCACCTCTTTGGGATGACCCATATGTGGTTATAGCTATGGTGAAGCCAGGAACTTTCAAGCTCAAGGATTCAGAGGGAAAAACCTTACCTCGAACCTGGAACACTGAGAATCTTCAAAAATATTATCAGTAATTCCTACTGCATAACTGTTGCAACTTTTATTTTGTCTCGTTTGTCATTTCCTCTTCATGTAGCTAACCCCACTTAATAGGATAAAGACTTGTTGTTATTGTCATCATTTCCTCTTGAAACTCATATCTGTGTTAAATCATCTTATGATTGTACCACTGAACTTATCAGAGTAATGAATTTATAGCTTTCTTCTTACAAACTTATTTCTTCTTCATTTAATCCTCTCACTTGAGAAACATACAACTCACATTATATCTCAATCAAAGCATGATCAATCCCAAGGGGACTTTCCACCTTTTTTCCACGGTTAATGTCATCGAAGACTTCGACAACAACCTAGGATAGGTCAAAAGGTCCTTGGTGGACTCACAACCTCTTCCACAGGTTAACGTCATCGAGCGAAGACTCTGACAAACAACCTCGGATAGGTCAAAAATCCTGAGTGGATTCAATTCAACCTCATCCGTACAGGTTAGCGTCGTCGAATAATATTCCGACCAATTACCCCGGATAGATAAAAACAAAATAAGAGCGTATCAAAAAAAAAAGAAAAAATGATAGCATTAACACGATGATATAAGAAAGAATCAAGATTCTGATACACGCTAATAACAATACATAAAAAGAAATGCATCCTCAAGTGATGCTACATCATATCGGGTGATATCAACGCCCTCCTCACCACTAGATACTCCTTGGACTCACTCGCCTCCTTCATCTCCTGAATCGGATGAAGAGTCTTCGGATACTTGGCTGGGAGACAGATCCTCAATACTAGCTCTAGTCTTGCGATGTACTAAACGGGTTCCCTTTAGGAACCCTCAGATGAAGCCCTCCTCTAAACGTTGGTGCTCCAAGTCCTTCACTTCAACATCAAGTATATGATTACGAGCCTCCTGAACATGATCTTCGAGTATGCCGAGATAAGCCAAGGAGTTCTTAAAGTCTTCCACCACCTTCAAGGATATTTTATTCGCTCCCGACATTACATGCCTTCTCGAAAGATCCATCAATGCTTTCTTCAGAGAGCTTTTCTCCGTGCATCTTCTTTCTCTTCGACGAGTCTCTGACCTCACCTCAATCAGCTCATCACGAGTGCGCTCCACCTCCTGACACCGGAGAGAAAGAGAAGTCGACATGTTTGCTAGCTCAGTTCTGCACCCGGTCAGCTGATCCTCCAAAGTCGCCACTTCTTTGGCTTTAATACTCATCTTTCGCTCATACTCGCCTTGCAGATATTTTATCTTCACAAATTTAGTATTCCACTCATCTAAAGCGACACCCAAATGAGCCATCTGCCCTAATGTTTGAGTTACCTATAAAAAAATAAGAAAATCATCACAAATATTACACAAAAGAAAAGAAGATGAAAAAGAAGAGAATGAAAGACAACATTCAATTCATCCGCCGTTGATGCCCAAGACATATGTGATTCAACACTTCTTCAGGAATGTGCTCTGAGAAACGGACCCCCATCATGAGTTGAAATACTAAACTCGAGAGGTCAACTGGGGTGAACATCTTCTTCAGATATCGACGTTGTCACTTCAAGATGTCTTCTTTTCTTTAGGAAGAAACATTGCCACCACCTGATTGACGCTTCTTGAAAGAACCTATGAATATGAGGAGGCCTCTCATCACCTTTACTTGACCTCTTTAGTGGAAAAGAATGAGATCTCCCTCACGGATAGGCCAACCTTGAACATTCTATCTTCAACTATATATTTGCTAATGAGTAACTCATGCCGCAAGCTTCCTACATCGATATTAAGAGTTGAGATCTCATTCTCCGACATCAAATGGATGGAAGGTCATTCAATCTTCCCCATCTCTCGAAGGCCCCACTCATTTTTCACAAAGAAGAATCCATTAGACCAATTTTAGATGGATCCAAAAAATTATATCCAATTCTTTATGGCCCGATAAGACACACGCCCTGAGCATCACATGTGAATCTACACATGCATAAGTATGTGATATTGAACACCACGCTTCAAGAAGACAGCCAAACCGACGATGACCACTAAAGCTCGAAATGAAAATTGTGACAAAGCTACACCACATGCTTTGAAGATCTCAATCAGCTCGGGAGCTAAAGGGAATCGCAGCCCAGCATGAAGAATCATCTCAGAAACAGTGAAGTATCCCGACGGAGGTGAACGAGCTCGATCAGACTTCTTGGCTACAACAGCCACCATCTCATTAGGAAAATGAAATTTCTTACGGAACACCATTAAATTATCTGAGGTGACAAGGGATGGCATATCGTCTGTCGCGCTATGGGTTATCCTCCGGCCATTACCTTGTGAAAATACATAATGAATAAATAAAGAGGGGGAGAAATAACAAAATCTAAAAAATCTGGAAATTTTGTGAAGCTACTCACTCACCCCAATACTTGGGCATACCCCTTTTCCGACTCGCGCTCATGGACTAGGATTTTTACGACCGACGAAAGCATGCATACATATGAGATCAAAAATAAAAGGGGGAAAGATACAGAGAAACTATTCCTCCCCAATGATGCCCTGAAATTACCTGCCAAACTTTCTGAGTCATTCAAATGACGGCTCCTAATTACCGCTTCCCCGCCATCTTGGCAATTATCAGCCATTGAACCTTCCATCGAAGTTTGAGTAAATCCAACTTCTCACTACAGGTCTTGATCGCCTCCAAATCCAGTCGGTCCGACGAGGTCGCCTCTCGAGGAAACGGAGCTTGCAGGAACTACGTCTTGATCGCCTCCAAACCCGTTTTCGACGAGGTCAATTAACCTCTCTGGAAAATCGGAGCTCAGTATGAACCTGGTCTTGATCGCCTCAAACCCCGGTCCGACGAGGTCGGGTTGACCTCTTCGAGGGAAAATTGAGTCGTGATGAACTACTGATCACCTCCTAACTAACCTCAAAAGAGGTTGAAAGAGTGACCTTTTGAGAATTTAGAGGGTAAAATCGCTAAACCGCCATTCCCCGTGATCGCTTCCCAAACCCCGGCTGATCAGGCTGCGAATCCGCACCACGCGCTGGTCACGCCAAGCTGCACGGGCAACCGCGATCCATCCGCTGACGACGCGCGGCCGCACCATCCCATCCGCCCGCATGCGACCACAGTCACATCAGCGCCGGTCCACGGTGCCGGTCAGTCCGCTGGTCACAAGCCGCAATGCCGGGTCGCTCGCCCGCACGCTCATACGCTTCGCGGGCCGAACCCTCCGCCGCCACGGGCGATAACCGCTCAACATGGCTCATGCAACCGCATTCAACCCGCCTGACGCCACTGCTATCCCGCCGAACTCGCTGCGCCGACTCCAGCGTGATCAGCGGATCTGACCCTCGGTCAGACCTGGCTCCCGCGATATCCATTCGCCCGTGCATCACACCGATCCTCAATTCGACCGCATACGCGACTACAGCGAAGGCTATTGCTGGCAGCCGAGCCTCGCGGCAAGATAGCATGCCATGCCATGGGCTGAGCGAAATTTCGCACACGGATGGGTCCGTAACCTCGAAATCTTGCACCCGCACATACCTACATATATTTGTGGCCCTGCATCAGCTTCCGTAGTCATAATCTTGTGCTCCTATGAAGATATGTTCTCTCAAAATGTGTAGTTAATGGACCCTCAAATATCACTGAAGAATTTGCTATTTTCAAGTATTTGACATATATTTTTGGATGATTGATATAATGTCATCCAAAAATAGAAACCGATATGATACTTAAAATTACTAATAAGCACAAATCTTGATGTTAAAAGCAAGCGATCCAAAATGAAACCCCAAAATCAAGAACTTAAAATATCATTGGAAACTTTGGGATATCGCTTAAACCCTAAAAGTTCTCAAAATATGGAATGTTTATAGTCAAATCGGCGTCTCGAGCCGGGATCTAACAAGCCCAAGATTTCAAAATTCGACTTCATTTGAGCATTCAAATACACAAAATACATCATATGATCAGGAATCATCATGAGCCGTCAGATGGGAGTGATTTTTGCATGTACAGATACTCTTCTTCAATCTATAAATTTCTCATTCTCATATGAGGCCCAAGTAAGAGAGAGAGAGAGCTCTAAAGATCTAAGACAATCGCGCCTCCACTGACGTCCAACCACCGCCGCCGCCATCACCGCCATCTTGATTTCACGTTAACTTCGTTGCCAACTTTCGCCAACTTCGTCATTAACTTTGTCCAACTTCGCTGCCAACTTCGTGCCAACTTGCCAACTTTGTCGTTAACCGGCTGCCAACATTGTCATTACTAGAACCGTTGTCCCTTCCTCGTATATGATTCTCGTAATCCCAGACGGAAGATTTTGTACTCTTAAAGATACATAGTGGAAGCTTTTATCGCCCCGTATTTTTTCTCTTTTCGATTTTCACATAAAAATTTTGAGTTTATTATTCACACTTTTATACGTACGGATTAATTTAAGGAAAACTTTCACTCTACCGAAATTGGTTTTCTAGCACGCAACAATATTGATTTTGTATAAACAATTAGTACCACTACAGACTAATACAGGCCAAAATAAAAATAAAACTAGGTACAAAAGAAATGTGAATCAGTACTGTCACCTGGCAACAAATTCAAAGTCATGCTACAAAGCAGCAAAAAGATCAAAGCGTGTCTTTTGCTAATGCGATTCTGTGAGTTCAAGTATATATATGCTGTCAAAGTCATATAAGTTTGAACTTAAATCACTATGGAATATTTTGGAATAAGATTGTTAGACTTCACTGTCCTTTACCGAAATTTATTACTGATTTACATGAAAAAACATTTTATGCTTGTGTGTATATATACATATGTATATATCTTTGAATGAAAAGTCTTTTAGAAGTAGTAGGTAAAGACTTAGGAGAAAAGAAAAAGTCAAAGAAAGAGGATGCAAATTTTATAAATATTCATGTTTTTAGTGATCTGTATGTAATTATTCTCATAAAAAAACATATATTTTAATGCACTATATATTTACAGTTTATTATATTTTATATGTTAATTTGACGTTAAATTTTTTAGTTAACGTGTAGATTAATCATTAATCAAACAAATATTAAACCAAGAAGAGGCACTTTTAGTGACAAACTTACCACCTGGATGCTCACTATTCTCCTTTAGACCCGACTTTTTGACCTTGACAAGTCAAAATTCTCAATTTCTACTTTAATTAGGTTTGAAGACGAGGATTTTCCAAGAAAATGTTAAGCGATTATCACCACTATTAATTTTTAATGCATTGATTATATCTGTAACATTGCAAATTTTTTCATTTAATATCAATATATATATATATATATATATATATATATATATATATATATATATATATATATATATATATATATATATATATATATATATATATATATATATAGTTGATATTATATGCATTAGGAATGCTCATACAAATCTATGCGCACCATAAAACAAAAACCAAATGAAAGTGCATACAAGAGTAGCAATTTCACTCCTAATTGCCTGTTATTAAAGCTCATTAAAATCACAAGCATTTTCATTTTCGAAATTCAAAGTCATGCTACAAAGAGTTAAAAAAGAAGTAAAACATATGTACTATTGCCACACGCGATTAACTAAAATCCAAGAAAATGCAGTCAAAGTTATCAAAGTATAAATTTTTGAACTATGAGTCATGTTGACTCCATTTTCATTTTAATTAGAGTAAAAAATATTTATATATAAATCCACCTATATATACCACAACCATCTCATCCCATAGTTCCTCATATAAGCTAAACTTCATAATTAAACAACAAGCTTTACATCGAGAAAGAAGCTTAGAGAAGTACAAATTAAGAGGAGAAGATCACAAAAACACAGAAGCAATTTAAAAGGATCAGTATGGCTGAAGACAAGAGATCTGTTAAGATGTTGAAAGTTATTCTTATCTTAATGCTGATTGCTGGTTCTTTGCCAAAGCCAGTCATGGCGGTGAGGCCATTGGGAGGAAAGCTAGGGATTATGGCTGATGATGCAGAATATTTGCTTCTAGAGTCTCTTATTAAAGGGCCATCGCCATCTTCACATGCTTCGTGTGATACTCACAGCGAAATCAATTGCCCACCACCAGCATAAAATCATAATGATTCCATATATTTCACGCGGGGGTGTAATATGCATGTATGGTTCAAGTAGATCTTATTATACATAAATATGTTATAAATGAGCATAAAATAGTTATTTAGTTTGGAGATATTTTAGTTGAAGCATTGTTTAAGCTTTGATTGTTTTCAATAAGAGAATCTCAATAAAACAAAAGTTCTTTACTTAATGTCAGTCATTCTTACTTATCATTGTTGTAGTTAAAGAACTTGCTGAAAGATATATCTGTTTTTCATATATATATATATATATATATATATATATATATATATATATATATATATATATATATAATTTTGACTGTTTCCGTTGATAAATTCCACGTAATTTTCTTTAGAGAGACATTTACATGCATATCAAATAATTCTTATATACTTACATATCTAATATCTAAACATTTACATGCATAATAAAAAAATCTCTTACATCATATCAAAAATACTATTATTATCTTTTTTTTAAATGAATATAATTTTTTCATATATGAATAAAATATTATAAATATAAATATCAAAATTTAGATATTGGATAAATAAATATATAAAAATTATGTGATATATACATAAATCTTTATTTTATAACTTATTATTAAGTTGGTGGTGTTTTATACCCTTTTGATTATAACCATTTTGATAAAATGTGTTCTGTGTTGGAGGAAATTAAAAGTGTCTTTATCGTGAAAAGATATTATGTCGGCCAACCAATATAACGTGCACCAGACTTCTCTTGTGCAAAAATAAAATCGAAGTAAGATAGTTAGTCGAAATTATATTAATTTTATAATTGTGCGTTAAAATTAAATTACTCATATAATATAATTGTTGCATGCTAGAAAATCAGTTGTGGTAGAGTAAAAGTTTTCTCCTTATGAAATCCAAAGACATATATAGTATTTAAAGAGTGAACAATAAAACTCGGAATTTTTACGGAAAACCTCAAAAGAGAAAACCACGGGCTAGCAAAAAAAAGCTTCCAATATGTATCTATTTTAGAGTACAAGATCTTCCCATATCGGATTACAATTTATAAATGACAACAAATGATTAACGCCGACAATTTACGACGATGTTGACGCAATGTCGACGATGTTGATGATGACCGACGATAGTGGTGGTGATGATGACCGGCAACAATGGTCGACGACGGCGAGGACCAGCGGTGGCCGATGATGGCGCGACGGCCGACGATGGCCGAGTACGACAGGCTTTGGAGGATGAGCTCTCTCATCTCTCTTGCTTGCCTCTTCTCTTCATTGGCCTCCCTCATAGAGGAATGAGCTATTTATAGATTGGAGGAGTGACGTCTCTATAAATACATGCAAAACCCGTACCACTCCACTTCATCGGACGGCTCAAAATGATCCCCTTGATCATATGATGTATTTTGTGCATTTCAATGCTCAAATGAAGTCGGAATTGTAAGATCTTGTTGGAACCGGCTCGTCGAGACGCTCGATTTGACTATAAACACTTCATATTTGAGAGCTATTTAGGGGTTTAACTGATATCCCAAAATTTCTAAGGATATTTTAAGAGCTTGATCTCGACCAGTTTCAACTTCGGATCAGCTTGCTTTCAACATCAAGATTCGTGCTTCGACTAATAGTATTTTAAATATCATATCAGTTGCCCCCTATTTTTGGATGACATTATCTCAATCATCCAAAAATATATGTCAAATATTTGAAAATAGCAAATTCTTCAATGAAATTTGAGGGTCCATTAACTACATATTTTCAGAGAACAAATTTTCATAGGAGCATAAGATTATGACTACGGAAGCCGATGTAGGGCCGCAAATGCATGTAGATATGCGAGATTTCGAGATTACGGACCCATCCTGGAACGGGAGTCATGGGTAATGGCCATGCAAGGCGGCAAGCATGTCATGGAGCTCACAGGGCGCCAGCTGGGCATGCAGCCGGCGAACATAGTGAGCCTCGACGGTCGCGAATGGAAGTGGATCGCGGTGAATCTATGCGGGGTGCTGGTTGAATCGCGGCCCAGATCGAAGATCGGTCGCTGAACGGCGGAGCTGGTCAGGCTCCGGCCGAACGTGGTCGGCGGTCATGGCGCCAAGCTGGGTCGACGGAATGTTACGGCCACGTTCGAGCGGTTGCCTCCATGGGTCGGCGGTTGCGCGCAGAATGAGAGCCGGGCTGGCGCCTGACCAGAAGGATCGGACGTGGTTATGGCTAACCAAGGCCCGGGCGGGGAGATCGCCCACGGGCGAATGATGGTTTTGACGGTTTCAGCGGTTTCAGCGTTTTCGGTTTTACCCTTTTGCCCTTGGGTCTATAAAACCCCGGCTAAGGAGAAGGCACACTTCTTCAATGCCCAAGTGCTTTCTTCGAGTGGTTCAGAGTCGATCAAGGCCCACAAGATTACGCCGTTGTTCCCTCGAAGAGGCTTCAAGCCTTAACGGACCGTCCGAGAGGCGATCAAGACCCACGACTTACGTCATTGTTCGATTTTCCCTCGATTAACCGGCCGACGGACCGTCCGGGTTTGAGGCGATCAAGACCCATGGTACTTAGGTCGTTGTTACGCTTTTCCCTCGAAGAGCGTAACGCCTTTACGGACCGTCCGGTTTAGCGATCAAGACCAGATCATATCGGTTCGTTTTCCCTCGAAGAGGCGCCAACCTTGACGGACCGTCCGTGGAGGAATCAAGACTGCACACGCCGTTTTCCCTCGAAAGAGGTGTCAACCGGCCTCGTCGGACCGTCCGGGTTTGGAGGCGTTCAAGGCCCATGGTACTTACATCGTTGTTCCGATTTTTCCTCGAAAGAGGCGTCAACCGTACTCGTCGGACCGTCCGGGTATGGAGGCGATCATCGGCGATGATAACCGGAGACGGGGGTTGATGGCGATGTCCGACGTTGGTGGTCGGCGAGGATGATCGGCGACGATGGTGGTGACCAGCGAAGATGGCCGATACGGCGGCCGCGACCGGCGATGATTAGAACGGGGTGGTCGAATCGCAACCGATGGTAGTCAAAGATGGCTTAAGCGTTAGTAAGCGGGATGACCGACAATGGTGGTGACCAAAGATTTTGGGCGATGGTCGGTGGTGATGACCGGTACGTAGTGGCCGGACCGATATTAGCGGGCCAGGTGGTCGGCAACGCAACGCATGGTAGTCGAGCGACCGGGCGCAGAATGGCCGGTGACCGCTGGCGGTGGTCGCGCGTAATCAGCGAGCAATCGATGGTGGCGATATGCAAGAATAGCGACGGCGGACGACGCAGTGGGCGGTGACCGGCGACGATGGTGGTGACCGACGAAGATTGCCGACGGTGATCGACGACGGTAGTCGGCGGCGGTGACCGATGACAGTGGTTGGCGGCCGACGGGGATCTTTGACCTATCCGAGGTTGTTTGTCAGAGTGTGACTTCGACGCAACCTATATGGAAGGGGTAATCAATCCGAGGATTTTGACTATCCGGTTGTTGTCGTAGTGTTTGCTCGATGACGCAACCTGTATGGAAGAGGTTGAATTGAATCCGAGGATCTGACCCATCCGAGTTGTTTCAGTGTTACCCACGACGCTAATGTGGGGGTAGGAAGTCCACAGGACCTTTTGACCTATCAGGTTATTTGTCGGTGTTACCCGCGGACGCTGTGGAAGAGGTTGAATTGAATCCGCAAAGATTTTGACCTATCCGAGGTTGTTTAGTCGCTCAATGAAGTTAACCTATAAAGAAGAGTGGAAGTCCACTAAGGACCTTTGACCTATCCAGTTATTTGTGGTGTTACGGTGACGTTAACCTGTATGGAAGAGGTCAAATTGAAACATTTGTTTGAGCTTAGAGCCAAAGTTTCCTCTTAACCTTGGTCTTATTTTTCCATAAGTATAATTGGAAAATATCCTCCAACTTTGACTTGTTTCTTGGGATGGTAATCGATTGAATGCTCACCATATTAACATGGCCAATCTTATGAGATTAAGAGTTGCCCCTCAGTTTCCGACAAAATTTGAAGGAACGAGTTTGATGAATCTTTCGCCATGCTCTTTAAAAGTTTGAAATGCTCCACCTCGATGGTGGTTTTGATCTATGAACTTGGTCGCCATACAAGATGAAATAATGAGAATCAGACAGACGGCCAAACTGCTATGCTAAAAACCGATGTAGAGTAAAAGTTTTTGCTAGCTTTGAAATCCAAAACACACTATTTAAAGAGTGAACAATAAAACTCCAAAATTTTACTGGAAAATCTCAAAAGAGGGAAAACCACGGGCTTAGCGAAAAGCTTCCACTATGTATCTATTTGAGTACAAGATCTTCCCACATCGGATTACAAGATATGAGAAATGGACAACAAAGTAATGATAATGTTGACGATGTTGACGATGATGCGAATGAATGGCATGACGATGTTGACGACGATATTGACGATGATGTTGACGCTGATGACCGACGATAGTGGTCAGTGATGATGACCGGCAACAATGGTCGAGGCGAGGACCTCCATGGCGGCGGGTTGACGATCCGAGTGACGCACGACATGCGAGGATCTTTAGAGTTCTCTCTCTCTTGCTTGCCTCTTCTCCTTCATTAGCCTCCCCTCATATGAGGAATGAGGCTATTTATAGATTGGAGGACACGTCAGAATACATGAAAACCCGTACCACTCCACTTCATCGGACGGCTCAAAATGATCCCTTATCATATGATGTATTTTGTGCATTTGAATGCTCAAATGAAGTCGGAATTGTAAGATCTTTAGCTTGTTGGAACCGCTCCGAGACGCGAGGACTATATAAACACTTCATATTTGAGAGCTATTTAGGGTTTAACTGATATCCCAAAGTTTTCAAGGATATTTTAAGAGCTTGATCTCGAGCTTTCAACTTGGATCGCCTTGCTTTCAATATCAAGATGTGCTTGACTAATAGTATTTTAAGTGTCATATCAATAATTATAAACATAATTTCAAAATCATCTTTTTAAATTTAAGCAAAATAATTATAATTAATAAAAATAATAATCACAAAGAAAGGCCTTAAGGCCAAACCAAAATAAGAAAGCCAAATCTAGTAATACTCCAAATTTTTATACAAAAGATAAAAAATGGCAAGAATAAAGAGGTTAAAAGCTAAGCAAAAGAGAGAAGTCAGAGGTATATCTAACCAAACTCCATTTCTCTTTCAGTTACATCATTAAACAAAGTGAGAGTGAGTGAGAGAGAGAGAGAGAGAGAGAGAGAGAGAGAGACTCCTAGAGGAAGATCTTGAGAAACGAGGGCATTTAACATAGTTTTTTTTGTACCCCTGCTATGAGGCTTGCTAATATTCAAAGACTATAAATTAGATTCCTCCATTGGAGTATCTCTGTTAGATCTAGTAACTTAAGTGATAAGGTGAGACGATACCAAGGCATGGATGTATTCGAGATTATCTTTAGCAATAACAGCCTCAGAAGCAAGAGCCAATGAGAAACATTTCTTAGTATTTCCAAGCATGTTTGAATACGTAAAAATGGATGTGATATTGGCTTACCATTTTCTAGCACGCTGAGCAGATATATTATTATTTTTTACGTGTGTAAAGCATTAGTCTAAAGAATTTTCAGCAGAAAATATCTATAATTAGTATGACTTATAAGTCTAAACGTATCTTTGCCAACTCCTTTATATTAAAATAAGGGTATGACGAAGAAATTTGTAATATGATTTTACTTCTTCTCAATGGAAAAAAAATTCTTGATTTATTTTGTAATGAAAATTTTCAGCTTAGTAGTTGAGAAATTAAGCTTTAACTAAAATGTCTTGAATTTAAGTTCTTGCACATATTTAGGTGTGCAAATTTATGATTAAATTAGCTCAAATGTAAAAAAAAAACTCTTAATTTATTTTATACTGATTATATTTATGTATTTTCGAGTAGAAATTAATGTTTACCAATAATCTTGTTCATACATCAAGACTTATCATAAGTCTTTGTCTACATTACATATTTCATTAAAAAAATATAAAAAAATTGATTTATAAAAGAATCCATTTTTTTAGAGGAATTGCTCAGAAATTCAAAATGGAAATTTTAGACGAATTCCATCTCACTGGAATCGAATTGACAACGTACTAATATATTATACATAAGAGTAAATCTAATAATGAATTTTAATGAATTTCACATTCGAATTATTTTTATTCCTTTTGATAAGATAATTGTCATGTATTTTCTATTATTTATACGAAATAAAAATTTATAATTTTAGATCTCACAAACTTTGCCAATCTCATTTGGGAACGTGATGCTTGTGATTATAAATGTTGAGAATTTTGAACATAGACTCACATATAAATTTAATTATATATTAGATATTATATTTTATATTTTTTTAAGCTTATTAATTTTGTGATCAAATAAAGATTAATAATCATTTAAATTTTAGAGGTATCTTATTAATTTTGTATAAAATTATATATGTAGAAATTATACATTTTATTTATATTTATGATGGACTAAAATAAAATAAAATGTACTCAAATATAAATAAGATCACGATCTCCAATCTAAAGAAGTTGGTTCTTATTTTTTAATCAAATCACATCTTGATTAAAAAGAAGGTTCTCTCTCTCTCACTCATCACTTAATTTGAAGTAAAGGCCAAAATCCCGCATTAATTTTTTCATAGATTCAAGTATGCTTTCAATTAAATTTTTCGATAATTTGACATGAGATAAAAAAATAAATTTATTTTATCTTCATATATTTCTAACAATAAAATCATAAAAAGATACATATTGCTCAATCACATGGAAATTAACCAAACAAAATTACACTTCAAATATTTCAATTTATGATGATAAAGAAAAAAAACATATTTATCAAACTAATTCTTTTGCTTAATAAAAAAAATATTCTCCTTGCCAATATCTTCATATGGCCATTTAATTATTCAAATCAACTAGACTTCCCAAGTGTAGCAAAGTAGGAAACTCCAGCTTGCTGCTTAAGCAATGAACATGAGATTATTCTATTTTTAAATGTGATAAAAATTTTAATAAACCAAGTAAAAATATATACTATTCATCAAACATTTTAATAAAAAAACAAATTAAAATATTATAAATCAATTTTGAAAATAAACTATTTTAAATGCTTTTGATGAAAAAAAACTTTACTGAGTCAGTATTTTCTTAATCAAAATCAATAAGATTTACAAAATTTTGGTTAAGTAAAAGCTGAGTCATAGAATTTGTTTAAGAAGTTTGAAGCGCAACAGTGTCTAGCATCCACCCATTCAAAGTCAGGCGAGGAAGGCGAAGAACAGATCTTTCTTTGAACTTAATTCGCTCCAAGTTTTGCGCCAACTCTCAAACTTTTGGTTTCCAGTTTCTCGTTGCAGTTTACATTAATGGCGAGGCCTTAGAACTTTTAGTTTATAAAAATAGCTGTAAAATTATCTACTTTGTTTAAACAAAAAGCAGGCATTATCGTATTAAATTATTTATTGTTTGTGTTAGGGTTCACGGAAATTTATTTATTTGGAGCTTTCAAGGATCATCACCTTACAAATTTAAAATATCAAATCTAAGTTCATGGAAGGTCTTCTTCTTCTTGTTATTATTTTCCTGTTCAGCAACTCTAACCGATATTTGTCCTTCAAAAGACTAATTTAGAAATCAACCCAAACCTTCAAAAGGAAAAAAAAATATAAATAGCAGTTAGTAATTATAAGTTTTGGTGATCGAAGGTCGATAGCTACATGTTTTATATAAAATTTATTTATAATATATCAACCTTGACTCGATAGCTACAAGTTTAATTCGTTAAAATGTTCAGTTTATAACAAAAAATTTATAATAATTAAAATTGAAATTTCGAAAAATTATTAACATTATGATTTAAAAAATTTAAGCCCAAGGATATATATAAGAAAATTAAAGATTCTAAAAACATTATTTCAAGCCATGTTATGAAAATATAAATTAAAGCCCAACGCTGTTTCTTAGAGTTAAAAAAATCATCATTCTAAGCATATAAGTCAAATAAGATTCAAAGAATGTTTACTGAAAAGGAATTCTTCCGCAAGTTCAACCATACAAAGCATAGAATTTTCGCTTTATTGACTCCTTCAAGTAAATCAAAAGCCTTTTTTTTTTCTTTTCCAATTTCAATAATCTGAAACAAAGAATTTTTTGCATTATTGACTCGTTCAAGCAAATCAAAAACTCCATTTTTTTCTTTAAATCTCTTCAGTGTTTTTCAAAACTTAAGTAAATGATCTAAACTAAGAGGCCTAAGAAAGCTAAGTTATATAATATATATATATATATATATATATATATATATATATATATATATATATAAAAAAGCAACGGCCAATGAGAAACATTTCTTAGTATTTCCAAGCATGTTTGAATACGTAAAAATGGATGTGATATTGGCTTACCATTTTCTAGCTGAGCAAGCAGATATATTATTATTTTTAAGTGTGTAAAGCATTAGTCTAAGGAATTTTCAGTCAGAAAATATCTATAATTAGTATGACTTATAAACCTAAACGTATCTTTGCCAACTCTTTTTATATTAAAATAAGGGTATGAGGAAGAAATTTGTAATATGATTTGACTAAAATATCTTGAATTTAAGTTCTTTCATATATTTATGTGTGCAAATTTATGATTAAATTAGCTCAAATATAAAAAAACTCTTAATTTATTTTATACTGATTATATTTATATATTTTTGAGTAGAAATTAATGTTTACCAATAATCTTGTTCATACATCAAGACTTATCATAAGTCTTAGTCTACATTACATATTTGATTAAAAAAATATTAAAAAATTGATTTATAGAAGAATCCATTTTTTTAGAGGAATTGCTCAGAAATTCAAAATGGAAATTTTTAGACGAATTCCATCTCACTGGAATCGAATTGCAATTTACTAATATATTATACATAAGATTAAATCTAATAATGAATTTTAATGAATTTCACCTTCGAATTATTTTTATTCCTTTGATAAGATAATTGTCATGTATTTTCTATTATTTATACGTAATAAAAATTCATAATTTTAGATCTCACAAACTTTGCCAATCTGATTTGCGAACGCGATGCTTATGATTATGAATGTTGAGAATTTTGAAGGTAGATTCATATATAAATTTAATTATATATTAAGTGCTATATTATATATTTTTTAAAGCTTATTAATTTTGTGATCAAATAAAGATTAATAATCATTTAAAGTATCTTATTAATTTTGTATAATTATACATGTAGAGACTAGACATTTTATTTTATATTTATGATCAAAAATAAAATGAAATATATTCAAGATAAATCTAGATCTCCATTCTAAAAGTTGATTCTTATTTTTACTGATCCCATCTTGATTAAAAGAAGGTTCTCTCTCTCACTCATCAATGACTTTTGTAAGACCAAAATCTCGCATTAGTTTTTTCATAGATTCAGGTACGCTTTCAATTAAATTTTCCTGATAATTTGATATGAGATCCATGCAAAATAAATTTATTTTATCTTCATATGTTTCTAACAACAAAATCATAAAAAGAAACAGATTGCTCAATCACATGAAAATTAACCAAACAAAATTACACTTCAAATATTTCAATTTATGATGATAAAGAAAAAAAACATATTTATCAAACTAATTCTTTTGCTTAATAAAAAAAAAATTCTCCTTGCCAATATCTTCACTTGGCCATTTAATTATTCAAATCAACTAGACTTCCTAAGTGTAGCAAAGTAGGAAAGTCCAGCTTGCTGCTTAAGCAATGAACATGAGATTATTCTTTTTTTTAAGTGTGATAAAATTTTAATAAACCAAGTAAAATATATACTATTCATCAAACATTTTAATAAAAAACAAATTAAAAATATTATAAATCAATTTTGAAAATAAACTATTTTAAATGCTTTTGATGAAAAAAAAACTTTACTGAATAAGATTTTCTTAATCAAAATCAATAAGATTTACAAAATTTTTGGTTAAGTAAAAGTCGAGTCATAGAATTTGTTTAAGAAGTTTGAAGCAATCGTCTAGCATCCACCCATTCAAAGTCGAGGAAGGCGAAGAACGATCTTTCTTTGAACTTAATTCGCTCCAAGTTTTGCGCCAACTCTCAAACTTTTGAGAAAATATTACCGAGTCCGCGAAGCTTTACGCACTCCAATCCATCGCCAACGCGTCCCGGTTTTTTTTCCCGCTTTAGCGGTTAACGAGCAAGAACATAAGGACGCCAGAAAGACATTTCCGCTCGCCGCCCGTAAGCCAATGGCGATTCACGATGCCGCTTACATTTCCCCGCCCGACCCTACCGCCTGCTCAAAAGTGGGAGAAGAAGAACGAGAAACATTACCGACGTTCGACATTCCTCGTCACAGAACAGTTTAAGGCTTTCTTTCAATGAAGGATTTTTTCATAGCTCCGCCTCGACATGACGCCCGCCTTCGCCGCTGATATAGCAAATAAAAAATTGAGGTATTGTAGGTGACTACATGAGGTATTTACACATGCATTCCCGAACTTGAATGAATTTAGGGTTTACTCTGTTCTTCTCACTGTCCAGTGAAAGATTGGTTGTTTTTATATGTTATTTTGTATTCAGATTCTCAGCCTCTCGAGGGTACATAACATTTATGACTTTTTTTTCAGTTTTCTTAGCCTGTTTCTTGAGATTATATTCATTATATTCAAATGTAAGCAATTTGATGGTAGTTTGGATGGTTTCGCAGATTTTTGCATCTCAGATCAGTACCTCTTGGTACGATCATTTTGACCTTTTTTCCGCTTTATTTTGCCTACTTCTTATGATTATGTTTAGCATTCCAATGGAAGCATTTGGAGGAAGTTTGATGGTTTCGGTGGTATTTTGCATATGTACTGTGTACCTCTGAGGGTACGATCATTTTGACCTTTTTTTCGCTTTATTTTGCATACTTCTTATGATTATGTTTAGGCATTCCAATGGAAGCATTTGAGGAGTTTGATGATTTTTGGGTGATTTTTTGCATTCAGACAGGTACCTCTTGAGTACATATCATTTTGACCTTTTTTCTAGTTTATTGCTTCTTATGATTATGTTTAGGCATTCCAATGGAAGCATTTGGAGGCGTTTGGATGGTTTCGAGTGGTATTTTGCCAGACTCAGGTACCTCTTTGGAGGGTACATATCATTTTGACCTTTTTTTCCAATTTATTTTGCCTGTTTATTGAGATTATGTTTAGGGCATTATAATGGAAGCATTTGGAGACTGTTTGAATGGTTTCTGGGTGGTATTTTGTATATGTACTCTCTGTATCTCTTTGGAGGGTACAGATCATTTATGACCTTTTTTTCCGCTTTATTTTGCCTACTTGATTGTTAGAGCATTACAATGGAAGCAAGGCGCTTTGGATGATTTATGGGTGATTTTTTGACCAGACTGTGGTACCTCTTTGGAGAGTACGATCATTTTGACCTTTTCTTTCCAGTTTATTTTGCCTACTTTTATGATTATGTTTAGGCATTCCAATGGAAGCATTTGGAGGCGTTTTGGATATTTTGGTGATTTTTGTATATACTCTATGTACCTCTTTGGAGGGTACATATCATTTTGACCTTTTTTCCATTTATTTTGTCTTTGAGATTATGTTTAGGGCATTATAATGGAAGCATTTGGAGACTGTTTGAATGGTTTCTGGGTGGTATTTTGTATATGAACTCTCTGTACCTCTTTGGAGGGTATAGATCATTTATGACCTTTTTTTTCCAGTTTATTTTTCCTACTTCTTTTGATTGTGTTTAGAGCATTACAATGAAAGCATTTGGAGACTGTTTGGATGATTTTTGGGGGGTATTTTGTATCTATAATCTCTGTACCTCTTTAGAGGGTACAGATCATTTAGGGACTTTTTTTTCCAATTTATTTTGCCTACTTCTTATGCTTATGTTTAGGGCATTCCAATGGAAGCATTTGAAGGTATTTTGGATAGTTTCAGGGGGGGTATTTTACATCTGTACTCTGTGTATCTCTTTGGAGGGTACAAATCATTTTTGACCCTTTTTTTCTAGTTTATTTTGCCTACTTCTTATGATTATATTTAGGGCATTCCAATGGAAGCATTTGGAGGCGCTTGGATTTCGGTGGTATTTTGTATTCAGACTGTGTACCTCTTTGAGGGGTGATCATTTTGACCTTTTTCAGTTTATTTTGCCTACTTATGATTATGTTTAGGCATTCCAATGGAAGCATTTGGAGGCGCTTGATGGTTCGGGTGGTATTTTATATCAGACTCGTGTACCTCTTTGGAGGGTACAGATCATTTAGGGACTTTTTTTCCAGTTTATTTTGCCTACTTCTTATGCTTATATTTAGGGCATTATAATGGAAGCATTTGGAGACTGTTTGGATGGTTTCGGAGATATTTTGCATCTATACTCTTTATACCTCTTTGGAGTGTACATATCATTTTTGACCTTTATTTTAGTTTATTTTGCCAACTTCTTATGATTATGTTTACGGCATTCCAATGGAAGTATTTGGAGGTAGTTTGGATGATTTCTGGGTGGTATTTTGCATCTGTATTCTGTGTACCTCTTTGGAGGGTACAGATCATTTATGAACTTTTTTTTCCAGTTTATTTTGCCTACTTCTTATGATTGTGTTTAGGGCATTCCAATGGAAGCATTTGGAGATTATTTGGATGGTTTCTGGGGGGTATTTTGTATTTGTACTCTGTGTACCTCTTTGGAGGGTACAGATCATTTGTGACTTTTTTTTCCAGTTTATTTTGCCAACTTTTATGATTATGTTGGGCATTTCAATGGAAGCATTTGGAGCGCTTGGATGATTTGTATTTTGCATTCAGATTCTATGTACCTCTTTGAGGGTACGATCATTTTGACCTTTTTTTTTAATTTATTTTGCCTACTTCTTATGATTATGTTTAAGGCATTATAATGGAAGCATTTGGAGGCGCGATGGGTGATATTTCATCTGTACTCTCGTAACTTTGGAGGGTACATCCTGACCTTTTTTTTTTTTCCAGTTTATTTTGCCTACTTCTTATGATTATGTTTAGGGCATTCCAATGGAAGCATTTGGAGGCAGTTTGGATGGTTTCTGAGTGATATTTTGCATCTGTACTCTATGTACCTCTTTGGAGGGTACATATCATTTTTGACCTACTGACTTTTCTTTTTGAAGTTTATCATGTCTAGGAAAAGGATAACTTCGAGATGCAGGCCTACCACTGTAAGAACTGTGTTCGATAATATTACAGCACGCTTTACTGATGTAGCCACTGACATTTTAAAGAGGCTTCATCTCCATCAAGTCATTAGACTCCACGGAATTAAGCAAGACTCAGTTGCTATTACATCGATTCTGTCTTGCTGGGACATAGAAATGCAAGCTTTCTTGTTGGGTGGGCAGTACATTCCTTTCACCCCCGATGAAGTTGCTTTGATGATAGGGATGCCAAACAGAGGGGAGAAGGTCTTATGGCAGAAATCCCATTGTCGCTGTTCAGTTCATCGGACTACAAGAATCAATTTGAGAATTCAGATGGCTCGCTGTTCAGCATACTTTGGCTTGTATATACATTTTCTGTTGTCAAATCTATTTTTGTATATCACAATTACAGTGGTGGCATCGAATTGATTGCCTACTACGACATAGATAGATTTGTGAATACAACGTGAGGCCATTTGGGACTTTCTAGTTTCCCAATTTGATGTTATTGCATCAAAGATTCGCACCGAGGGTAGGCATGAAAGTGGCTTTGTCACTCTTTTGATGGTATGTTTTATATCTCTAGGACTGTGTAATTTAATGTGTTGAAGTTTACTATTTAAGATATTCATTGTAGATATGGGCGGCTGAGCACATAAGCATCATAAGCCCGCCATCCACCCGCAAAGCCAATGATGTCTGCGATGGGCAAAAATAGAGTTTCCAAAAAATGCTTTCACTGGTTTGGGAGGACACCAGGTGACATATAATAATATCACTTAGTTCATATAAGAATGTCTTTATTTATGTTGTATGTCTTCACATTTTTTATCGGTTTACCACAGGTATGCCTTTCATTCGAGGACATATTAGAAGAGGAGAACTGACTCCTTCAGTCAGTGTCCCCTGCCCAACAATCTACATATGTTGAGCCCGATAGCAGTCCCATTTTAAGTCCAATTAGTGCAGCCTCCACTGACTCTCCTTATGTCTCTCCTCGATATTCTCCCCATCGGTTTCTAGCCTCGCTACTACCCCACAAAGACTTTATGGAGAGGATACTTGTGTTTCAAGGACTTGAAAGAGACAAGATCATCTTTCATGCAACAATGACGGAGAGGATGGATGAGCTTGATTTATGGGTTGCTGCTATCGAGGAAGTTCTTGCCAAGCAGCGGGGTCCTACCACCCCAAATGTAGGGGAGGTTCCTGTGGGGAAACTCTTCAGGAGGCTACCATAGGAGCTTCCTCTGTGGAGGGTACCCCCGGGAGGCTACCACAAAGCCCCCAGGAGGGTACCAGAGGAAGCTCTTATGGAGGCTACACAGAGCTCAGGAGTTGGATACTCAAGGGGAAGCCCATGTGGAATTGACCGTAGGAGAAGTTCTGGAGGCCACCACTACACATGACTAATGCTCAAACCTATAATCGGCAAAAGATTGAGCTGGTGTTAAAGTTCGACAGATAAGAAAGAGGAAAGCTATTACTTCCCCCTTCACACACACTTATAGGAAGTCTCGAGCAAGAATAAGTGATGTGGTGGCCTCCACTCAAGATGAGAAGTCGGCAGCAGAGGTATTAAGTTACTTTCTTTTAAATTTGAGATAATAGAAATATATTTCACTAAATTTTTTTATAGGTTTGCAAAGATGAGCCAATAAAGGTCGATGACCCACAGACTGCTATCGTTGTGGTGGAGGAGCATCAGTCGAAGGTATGAATCATCTCAGTAGATCGATCATTTATTTATAGTGAATCTAGCTCTTCATCACTAACTTTCATCATCAGTAATTTCGTTGCAAGCATCAGAGGCACTTCATGTTGTTGAGTTCTCATCCAGAGCTATTTTGCCTAAGCCGATGCTCGATCTTATTGACACGTCATGCTCCCGGTTCGAGGACAAGTAAGTCAATCCTCAATAGTTCCTTCATACATAAAATAACCTATTCATTTAATTGAGATCACTTTAAAATATTTATTATTTGCAGGGGTGATACAGTATTCACGGCTGGGAATATCATTATTGCACGAGGGCAGATCGATGAGTTGCTGACAGATCAATATCTCTCAGATGCACACATTGATGCCTTCGCCTTCTTACTGGCCGAGAAGTACTCGCTCTGTCCGGGGCTGTATGTCCCCTATTTGTACATTTCATGCTTTCATTGGGTATGTTACCCCACAGGAATGTTAGGTATTACGATTCAGTTCTTGTTTGTTTAGATAAAAGCTATAATGTATAATCGTTCTCTTCTTTTTTCCCCGCAGAGTTATGCCAGGTACGGCCTAAAGACGAAAAGCAAAATGTTCATCCAAAGATGTCACCGCAGACAAGGTATCGAGGTCGAAGTTAATCTTACCGCCATAGATAATCAAGACGAGACACTCTGGTTTATATTAAGTCGTGGCCCGGTATTTTTACCACTCATTACCCAAACCAACCCATAAGAGCATTCTTCCCGAGATTGTAAGAATGCTTTTCAAATTTGGTTCTTCTTAACTATTTTTTTCCGCCAACTTATCAGATTTTGTT
>CM038221.1:55607676-55711690 GCA_021442155.1 Cymbidium sinense
CTTCTATTTTTTCTTTTCGATACACCATTCTCGATATATTTTTTTGAGCAATATTCACCACCATGGGGTTTGAATTTTCTTTCTGTTTCATTCTCCACGAAGTTTTGAAATATAGAAAACTTATGATTTTTCTTGTAAAAAATAAACCCAAGTTTTTGGAAAGATCATCAATGAAGGTAATGAAGTATCATTTCGCCATTTGAAGTTGGGTTTATCGCACAAATGTCCGAATGAACCAATAAAACTTTCTTTGCTCTCCATGGCTTTCCTTTTGGAAATTCAGAACGATGTTGTTTGCTAACAACACATTCTTCACAGATTTGGGAAGGAGTGGTGATTTGAGGAAGGCCCGCCACCATATTTTTCTGTTGGGAGTCTTCAATCCACCAAAACTCAAGTGGCCGTAACGAAAATGCCATAGCCATGAAGGATCTTTCATTTCTGCCATCAAACAAGATTGAATGCTTTCAATCTTCAATGGAAACAATCTGTTTGAACTCATCTGAAAAACTGCAATAGCACCTCTAATAGAATCATAAATTTCACGAACACCATTCTTAATAGTGATTACATAACCCTTTTCTTGTAACTGACCAGCACTTAATAAATTACTTTTCAGGTCAGGAACATACAACACATTAAAAATTATTTCCACAAAACCATTCTTGATTCTTATCTTAATATCGCCTTTTCTCATCACTTTCACAATAGAATGATCACCAAAATGCAGAATGAAAATCTTCATTTAGATGGGAAAAAGAAGACTTACCATTTCGTATAGTTCTATCCATCCATATATCTGCTTCAATTTTTTGTCCATCTTAAAAGCGACCATCAACAACATTTTACCTTCCACGTAAAATTTGAACTTTCTTCCCTTTCTTTACCATGAGGCAACTTTGTATAACATTCAAATGCATAATGACCATATTTATGACATCGAAAGCACTTTACTTTGGATTTGTCAAAATCCTGTCCTCTTCCTTTGCCGTGAGATTGGTCATTATTGGTCTTGAAATTCCTGCTGTCATCCTTTTTTTCAGGGTCTCCTCTTCCACTTCCTCTACCTCTACCTCTACCTCTATCCCTTCACTTGAAATTGTTGGAATGGGTATCGGTAGAAGCCTTCAAAGCTTGCTCTTTTATTGTTGAACTTCTCCTCATCTCCTGTGCATGGACCAGTAAGGAGCTTTGCAACTCATCGAGAGAGAGTGTATCAATGTCTTTTGACTCTTCAATTGAGCAGACAACATAATTAAATTTTGGAGTCAAAGAACGCAAAATCTTTTCCACAATGGTGACGTCGTTCATCTTCTCGCCATGGATTCGCATCTTGTTGCTAATCTCCATGGTTCTGGAACAATAGCTGTGATTCTCCTTCCTTCATTCTAGCATCTCAAAGTCCCTTCTCAATGCTTGAAGCTGTGCACGCTTCTCATAGAGCCTTGACACTTCTTCTTCAAAGAGTCCCAAATATCCTTGGAAGTTTCTTTGCAAAGAATAGTTTCCAAGATGGAACTATCAATGGCTTGAAAGAGATAATTTTTCGCCTTCAAGTCCTTCAGCTTTCTTTCTTCTAGTTATGCAATTTGGGTTTCCGTAAGACCGCACTTGCTGGTGGCTCTTATATTCCAGATTCAATGACTACCCAATATTCTTTTGACCACAAAAAATTTTCCATTAGCATGCTCCAATGGTCATAGTGACCATCAAAGTGTGAGATGGCTGCTTACACAAAATTGGAATCTGTGGTCATGACTGCTACTGCAAATAAAGAAAATTTGTTGCGAGACTCTCTTTTTTCCCTCTTTGAACACGCAAGCACACACTTCTTTCCTTGTAGAGGCTCTGATATCACTATTATAAGTTAAAACTCACAAGTTAAAGAAAGACACCAAGAAAGAAGAAAACCTTTTATCGCATTAATAGCTTGAATAAAACAAAACAAGACAAAAAAAAGCCTTTATAGGCTTTACACCAACGGAAGTCCACAAAAAGTAGATATCACAACAACTAATTTAAACATGTAGCAACAACCCCATGTCTTGGACTATAATAAAAAAATCCCTTAAACTAGGACAACATAACAACTAATTGACCAAAACAAGTGAGAAATACTTTTTTTACTAATTCTACCAGTTATTTCATTTGTAATTTATTGTGGAAGCTTTAGCCTCCTTTTTTTTTGGGGAGGTGGAGGCGATCCTCATCATTCAAAAAAAACACACTTTGGAGGCATAACGATGTTATGTGAGATTCTTTAAGATAAAAAAATAAAATTAAAATAAAGGCATACTAGTAGGACCTTGCCACTCGCCACTTATTGCTTCTTAGCAATTATAAATCCTTATACTTTCAATTGTGACTTCAAATATTTTCAAGTGCTTTGCGACACCTATAAATTTATTTCGATTTGTAATTTTTTTTGATATTTTGACATATTACTATTGTTAATTGGAACTTTATGGAGTTTAGTTTCATACATTATAGTTAAAATATGTAATTATAAAAAACAAGTGATTAACGATCTGCTTAGAATAACTTTTTCATTAATTTACTTATCAAATTATAACCACTGTTATATTTGGCTATTATTTTTGTTGCGTGCTAGAAAACCAATTGCGGTAGAATAAAAATTTGCACCTTAGCTTTGCGAATCCAAAGACAATGATGTTTGAGGAATTAATAAGAAAACTCTCGAATTTTACGTGAAAAATCAAAAAGAGGGAAAAATCACAAGGCAACCTAGATAAATCTTCCACTATGTCTATAAAGTACAAAATTTCCGATAAAGATTACATAATTATATGAGAATGGTCGACAATGGGAATCCTAATCAACAACAAATATAGTCACGCTTGGGTTGCAAATGCAAGTGGCGTAGATGATGGTGAACGGGTCGACGATGAAGGTCGTCATGATAAATGGGCGGTGATGGTCGGCGATGACCAACGATGGTGGTGCGGACCGACGCTGGTCGGGCGATGATGACCGACGACGATGGTTGAAGGCGATGGTGATGACCGGCGACGGAGGTTGACGACAATGAGTATCGGCGGACGGGCGCGGGCCCGGTGGTGGTTGCAACGGAGGGTGGTCGACGAGTGGTGGTGGCACGATTATGCTTGAGGGTTTTCAAGCTTTAGAGATCTCTCCTCTCTTTTGCTCCCTCATGTGAAGAATGAGGGGCTATTTATAGATTAGAGGAGTGGCATTTCTGTAAATACATGCAAAATATGAACCACTCCACTCCATCGCAGGCTCAAAATGATTCCTTTGATCATTTGATGTATTTTAAGTATTTGAATGCTCAAATGAAGTTAGAATTATGAGATCTTGGGCTTGTTAGATTTGGCTCATCAAGACGCTCGATTTGACTATAAACACTCTATATTTAAGAGTTATTTAAGGATTTAACTGATATCCCAAAGTTTCCAATGATATTTTAAGTGCTTGATCTAGGTTTCAACTTAGGATCAACTTGCTTTTGACATCAAGATTCGTGCTTCGACTAGTAGTATTTTTAAGTGTCATATCGGTTGCCCCTATTTTTGGATGACATTACTCAATCATCAAAAATATATATATCAAATACTTAAAATAGTAATTCTTCAATGAAATTTGCGAGTCCATTAACCATACATTTTGAGAGAGCAGATCTTCATGTGAGTACAAGATTATGATCACGAAAGTGGGTGCAAGGCCGCAGATGTGTATGGATATGCAGAGCAATATTTCGGGTTATGGACCCATCCTATTTACTGGCGCGCGGGAGTACCACAGCGGCGGAGCGCATGATGTATGCGAAGCTACGCGGGGCTGGTAAGCAGCTCCCGCATAAACCACGATGAGGGTTTTTTGTCCATTTTGGTCCGTTTTGATCCATTTTCTGCAGTTTTCATCTATTTTTTGTAGTTTTTCTTTAATTTTTTACCTTTTTTCCCCTATAGGGGGTTTATAAAAACCCTCTAGGGCCAAGGGAGAAGGCACACACCTCATATGCTCTAGTATTCCTCTTCTTCTTAAGAGAGAGTTATTTGGAGGCGATCAAGGCCCGTAGTTCATACGGTGAGGCTCCAATTTTCCCTCGAAAGAGGCGCCAACCGCCCTCGTGACCGACCGGTTCGTGAGGATCGTAGTTACCTACAAGCCCGATTTTCCTCAAAGAGGCCAACTATCCTCGCCGACCGACCGGTTCGAGGCAATCAAGACCCATAATTCATACGGCGAGACTCTGATTTTCCCTCAAAAGAGGCGTCAACTGTCCTCGTCGAACAGACCGAGTTCTGAGGCGATCAAGGCCCGTAGTTTATATGGTGAGGTTCCGATTTTCCCTCGAAAGAGGCCTCAACTGTTCTCGTCGGACCGACCGGGTTTGAAGGCGATCAGGGCCCGTAATTCCTACTTCTTCTTGTAGGAAATTGGATTTCTTAAAACTTCAATGGATGGTTCAACAGTTGATAACCGCAGACGAAAGTGCTAATTAGAACTTTCATTCAACAACTCAAAAGTTTGGCGTGTAATTTGAATATCCTTAAAGTGGAATAAATTCTTCTTCTTTTTCTCATATGTATGCATATCCTTTCGCCGATCGTGGAAAAAATTTTATCCCAAGTCATCCATGAGAGTCAAAGAAGGATATGCCCAAGTATTGGGGTAAGTGAGTTACTTCACAAAATTCTCAGATTTTTGTCATTTCTCTCTCTCTCTTTATTTATTTATTATGTATTTTCATGGGGTGATGGCCGGAAGAAAACTCACAGTGTAACAGCTACAGACGATATACCATCCACTGTCACATTAGATAGTTTAATGATGTTTCGCAGGAAATTTCACTTCCCTAATGAGTTGGTGGCTATTGTTGCCAAAAAGTCTGATCGAGCCCGTTCACCTCCGCCAAGATACTTTATTGTTTCTGAGATGATTCTTCATGTGGGACTGTGATTCCCTTTGGCTCCCGAGTTGATTGAGTTCTTTAAAATATGTGGTGTAGTTTTGTCACAATTTTCATTTCGAGCTTTAGTGATCATCGTTGTTTGACTATCTTCTTTAGATAGCGTGGTGTTGCTTTGAACATCAAATACTTGTGTCGAATGTAGATTCACATATGATGCTCGTGGGACGTTTCTTATCAGGATATAAAGAATTGGATAGAATATTTAGCATGGGATCCATCTAGAAATTGGTCTAATGGATTCTTTTTTGTGAAAAATGAGTGGAGCCTCCTTGAGAGATGAGAAAGATTGAATGACCTTCCAGATTCATTGCTGATTGAAGAGAATGAAATCTTAGCAACTCTTAATATTCCTGATGCAGGAAGCTTACAACATGAGTTACATCACATTGGCAAATATATAGTTGAAGATAGAATGTTCAAGGTTGGCCTTTCCATCTAGGCAAGGAGATCTCATGCTCTTCCACTGAAGAGGTCAAGTAAATGTGATGAAAGGTCCCTCATATTCATAGGATTATTTTAAGAAGCCCGTTACGAAATCACGGTGGTAGCAATATTTCAAGAAGCCCGCGACAGCGCCATGCCAAAGTGACTACGTCAAATATCTGGAGAAGATGTTCCCCGCTTTCCTCTCGAGAGTTTAGCTATTTCAACTCATAATGGGGAGTTCGCTTTCGCATTCCCAAGAGGTGTTAAAGCACATGCAGGACGCCAATGAGTAGATGAATTAGTACGTTATCTTCTCTTCCTCCTTCTTTTCTTCTTTTCCTTTCTTCTTTGTGTAACATTTGTGATGATTTTTTTTGTAGGTAGCTCAAACATTAGGTGATGGCTCATTTGGTCGCTAGATGAGTGGAATACTAAATTTGTGAAAGTAAAATATTCAAAGGTGAGTATGAGCGAAAGATGAGTGTTAAGGCCAAAGAAGTGGCGACTGGAGGATCAAGCGGGTGAACTGAGCTAACATGTCGACTTCTTTCTCTTCCCGTCGAGGTGGAGCACACTCGTGATGAGCTGATTGAGGTGAGGGCAGAGACTCGCCAAAAAGAGAAAAGACTCAAGGCACTTACAGTGGAGAAGAAAGCTCTCAAACTGGAGAAGAAAGCATTACAAGATCATCTTCTGAGAAGGAGCTTATAATGTCAGAAGCGAAAGCAAATGAAATCACCTTGAAGGCAGTGTAAGACTTTAAGAACTCCTTGGCTTATCGCGATAATATTGAAGACCATGTCCAGGAAGCTCGTAATCATATTCTTGATGTTGAAGTGAAGGACTTGGAGCACCAATGTTTAGAGGAGGGCTTCATTCAAGAGTTCCTAAAAGGAATCCGCTTAGTACATCACAAAACGGAGCTAGTAGAGAATCTATCTCACCAAGTATCAAGACCCTTCATCGAGGAGATGAAGGAGTCGAGTGAGAGTCCAAGGGAGCATCTCCTAATGGTGAGGACGTTGATATCATGTAGTATCACTTGAGGATGCTTTTTTTCTTTTATCTATGTATTGTTATTATTTTATATCAGAATTTTGATTCTATCTTATATCATCATGTTAGTGCTGTAATGATAATTTTTTTTTATATGCTCTTGTTTTGTTTTAACCTATCTGGGGTGATTGGTCGGAATATTATTCGACGAAGCTAACCTGCATGGATGAGGTCGTGGGAAGTCCACCATTAACCTTTTAGCCTATCCTAGGTATTAGTCAAAGTATTATTTGACATCTTACGTATGGAAGAGGTCATGGATGTCCACCAAATACATTTTGACCTACCCAGGTATTAGCCAAAGTGTTACTTGACTTCTTGATGGAAGAGATCCGATCAAGTCCCCATGGGATTGATCATGCCGACCGAGATACAACGTGAGTTGCACATTTTTCAAGTGGGAGGATTAAATGAAGGAGATTGTTTATATGCAATAAACTTGAAAGAAAAAGCTGTAAATTCATTACTCTCATAAGGTCGGTGATACAATCATAAGATGATTTTAATACAGATATGAGTTTGAAGAGAAAATGATAAACGAGACAGAATAAAAGTTGCAATAATTATGCAGTAAGAATTACTGATAATATTTTTGGAGATTCTCAGTGTTCTAAGTTTGAGGTAAAGTTTTTCCCTCTGGATCCTTGAGCTTGAATGTTCCTGGCTTGACCATAGTTATAACTACATATGGGTCATCCAAAAGAGGTGAGAGTTTATTGCATTGAGGGCCTTTGCCTGCAGCTTCGAGACTTCACAGGACCAAGTCACTGACAGATATGGGATGAGATTTTACTCTTTTATTGAAGTGACGAGCTACCCTTTGGTAATAGGAAGCAGTTCGAAGTAAGGCCATGTCACGAGTTTCGAGGAGTAGGTCGAGGTGCTGTCGAAGTTTTTCTTCATTACCATCATGATCGAATAATTGAACTCTTAGACTTGGAACCTCGATATTACTGGTATAATAGCTTCTATGTTGAAACACAAGTTATATGGTGTCTCACCTAGATTCGCGATGTAGTGTGGTAAGCTCAAAGAACATTAGAAAGCTCATCAACCCATTGCCCACCAGCCTTCTCAAGATGTGTTTTTAGTCCTTTGAGTATAGTCTTGGTTTAGTTTATCAGTTTGAGGATGTGCTACAATCGTATGTAACAGCTGAATGTGAAAATCTTTGCAAAAGGACGTAAAGACTTTTCCAGTAAATTGGGTTCCATTGTCAGTGATGATCTTTGCAGGAAGACTGAATAGACATACTATATTTTTCCAAATAAATTGTTTAGCATTTTCCTCTGTGATTTTAGCGAGTGGTTCGGCTTCCACCCATTTAGTGAAGTAGTCAACGGATAAAATGATAAATGTCCGATGCTATCTAAAAAAGGTCCCATGATATCAATTCCCCATTGAGCAAAAGGCCATGGGCTTTGAATGGATGAGAGCTCTATATGCGGCATGTGAGGGAGGTTAGAGTGCAACCACAACTTGCACATTTTTTTGTGAACTCATGCCTTGTTTCATCGTAGGCCAATAGAACCCTTGCTTTATAATTTTAAGAGCTAGCGTCTTTCCTCCTAGGTGTTCTCCACATATCCCTGAGTGAACCTCTCTTAATGCATAGTCGACCTCTAATGGTGAGAGGCATTTGAGGTATGGCCTAGAAAAAGATCGTTTGTATAGTTCACCTTCGATAATAATAAAGTTTGAAGCTTGTCTTCGGAGACGAGTTGCAATAGTTGGGTCTTCAGGAAGGGTCCCTTCTTATAGAAAAGACAGGATGGGGTCCATCCACGAATGTTCCTTTATCTCATTAATTGCTTATTACCCATGACCTTGGATACTAAAAATATATTTCTTCAACATGGCTTCTTTAAATAGATCTCTAGTAGATGTAGCTTTAGGGAGAGTCACTGAGTATTCTTCTCTCACAAGATGTGAATGATTTGATGTGTCTTGAAATGGGCAAGAAGTGACTTTACTAAGTTGAGGTATGCCACCGAGATTATGAGTATAAAGTTTCCTCAACCCGGGAGGAGTCGATTATGGATCATTAAGTCTTGAGCTTCCTGATCGATGGCGAGTCTCAACCCTGTGATGAGCCTCATATTCAACCATATTATTAGTTGCGATTTTAGGCGAAGTTCATACTCTAGGTATTCTCTTGGGGAAAATAAGTAAGATTCCCTTTGCACCGATATTTTGAAGCTCCATCAATATAGAGGGTCCATTGAGAAGACGAAAGATGTGTGGTAGATAGCTCATTTGGAATTGGGGCAGTGCATTCCACTATAAAGTCTGCGAGTACTTGAGACTTTATATCAGGCCGAGGTAGGAAATGGATATCAAACTCTTCCAATTCTACAGACCATTTAATTAACCTCCAGATGCCTCGATTTCTATAGAATGATGACCCTTAATGATAAATGAGTGTAAAGCGATGGTGTGAGCTTGGAAGTATGGATGCAATTTTGTCTTTGAGAAAACTAAAGCAAAGCCACCTTATCGCAGTGGATAATGACTTTATATATCGAGAGAATTTTCGACATAGTAAATTGGTCATTGTATCCCATTTTTTCTAAAGCGAGCTTATCGTATGGAAGAAGAGGCTACGATATAAGTATAACATCTCTCCTTGAATAGGCTTGGATAGTAGGGGTGGAGATGCTAAATACTCCCTTAGTTGCTCAAAAGCATACTGATATTCATCAGTCCACTGAAAATTATTATTTTTAGCTCCCTTTAAAAATTTAAAGAATGGCAAGTATTTATCCCCAGAACGGGCTAGGAAATGGGATAAGACAACAATTCGTCTATTCAAATGTTGGACTTCTTTGATATTCTTTGGAGGAGTCATATCTTTAAGAGCTTTGATTTTCTCGGGATTGGCCTCCATCTCTCACGGTGGGTTACCATAAATCAAGAAATTTTCCCGACGTAACCCCAAAAGCACACTTGGTCGGGTTAAGTCGCATGTTATAACGTCGAAGAAGGTTAAAGCATATTTATAAGTTAGAAATATGTTGTGATTCTTTCAAGCTTTTTATTAACATGTCATCCACATATACCTCCATTGTGCAGCCTAATAGGTCTTTAAAAACCTTATTCATAAGACGTTGATAGGTAGCACCGGCATTTTTAACCCAAAGCATAACTTGGTACAGTATAAACCTTTATATGTTTGAAATATTATGGCTTCTTCATCCGTTGGGTCCATTTTTATTTGGTTGTAACCAGAGTAAGCATCAAAAAAACTGAGCATTTGATGTCCAAATGTAGCATCGACCAATTGATCAATTCGAGGAAGAGGAAAACTATCTTTCGGGCAAGCTTTGTTAAAGTCAGTGTAATCAATACACATTCTCCATGTTCCATTTATTTTCTTAACCATGATAATATTTGCTAGCCATGTAGGGTAATGTACCTCTCATATGAATATCGTTTCTAGGAGCTTGTTAACTTCTTGTTCAATAGCACAGGCGTCGGTGCAAAACTCTTCTTTTGGATGATCGGTTTGAATGTTGGATCAATCTTGAGGAGTGCATGATCACATTGGGGTCGACCCAGCATATCCGTGGGACTCAAGCGAAGATGTCTTGATTTTACAGAAGTCTATGTATTTTTCTTTATTCTTTTGAGAGCGAGATCCCACTTGCACCATTGGTTGGTCATCGATAATGCAACGAGCAAGTTTTCTCTGAAGCTTTCTAGGTACTTCTTCATCTCAAAATTAAAATCTTGATCTTTGAAGGTCCGCGAGGCGTGGTTGAGCTTATCTGAGGTAGCATGATTGTGCTATTTATTGATTTTCATAGACCACCCCAACCCCAACGGGGGTTAGAAATTTCATCTTAAGATGAGACATTGAAGTGACGGCACCGAAAATTGATTGGAGGGGCCTTTTGAAGATAGCGTTATATATTGAATCTGACTTTACCACCATGAATTGGATTGAATGACTCACTTATCGAGGGAATTCTCTAAGGACAAGGAAGGGGTAATTATCCCCTCTACTGACGATGATTATCAAACCATTATAATGGTCTACGTGGGTTGGAGCTTTTTCCAACCAAGCCCATGCTTGAATGTAGTAAAATAAGACATCAACAGAACTCCCATTGTCAATCAAAATTCTCTTAACATTATAGCATGGGTCACCGATCTCTGCGCTGATGACAAGTGGATCTTGATGAGGAACATGGACTCCTTCTAAGTCTGAAGTTCGAGTCATTAAAAGTGATGGAATGATCAATACGAGATTTCTTTAACTCTGACTTTTCAGAGGTGATAATGAGAATTCGATTAGATAGTATCGGTCCTCCTACAATTATTTCAATTTCCCTAACTGTTTGATGACTATTTTATTATTTCCGTGATGATTATCTGGTTGCCCCAATTGGAGTTATGTTTGTTTAAGTCAATTAATTCTTCATAAATTGATGTAGATATATTTGTTGAATGAGCCTCTTGATTTCTTCTTTGAGTTATTTGCATGCCTCAGGAGTATGTCCACAACTTCGATGGAAGTGACAATATTGCTCCTGATTTCCTAAATTTGGTTTCAGTAGATGTAGCCACTTGATGGTTTCTTCATCTCGAATAGCCATCAGGATGTTAACACGGATGTTTTCGGTGTGTATTCCTTTTGGTGTGGTTCCGTCGTTGATGTGAGGAGGGAGATCACGGCGCCTTGTTGCTTCTTTTGATGGGGTCGCATTCCAGGATGCTCTTATATTTTCACGTAGATTGTTCAAATTGCGATGGGCATTAATAGCCTCATCGGTGTTTCCACGATGAAATTATATGAGCGGACCGTGTCTCGCATTAGTGATGAGTAAAAGGCCCGGGCCAGAACCCTCGAAAACTCCTCTTAATAGTTCAGGGTCTACTCCAGGTATTTGGCGAGCTTCTAAGGAGAACCTCTGGAAGTATTCCTTAAGTGATTCACCCTCATTTTGATGAATGCCGGAGAGATGGGAAGAATCTTTTATGATCCTCCAGTTTGCAATGAATTGTTCTACAAAAATCTTGGCGAGTTCGTCAAAGGTATGGATGGATCCCTTGGAAGAGTAGAACCAAAGCGGGCAACCCTTAAGGGTATGGAAAAACTTGACAAGTATGTGTGAGCTCATCGGATATGTATGATGGTTCTGCAGTGATCAATGTGTTTATATGGGTTAGTTTCCCCATCATAGGAATCAATGCTCGGAAGCTTGAAACTTACAAGAATAGGATGTTGAAGAATAGCTTCATCTAAAGGTGAGGACTCCTCATAGCCACAGTGAGGGGGAAGATGATTTCTATCTTTAAGGTGAAATTTGTCTTGCATTAAGCTTCATATTATACATATAACATAACAAGTAGGGTCAAGAATGAGAATGTGTTAAAAAGCAATAATTGATGGATTAGCGATTCGATTGAGCTACGTGATGGATGAGTAAAGCGGTGTGAAAGAGATCGACATCCGCACGGTCAGAGCGAAAGAACTTTAGTCGATGGCGAGAAGGTCTCATTAGCTTTGACCTCCTCGCTGTCGATCTTGGGGAGATGTGTTTTTGCGGTAGTGGTCGTGTTCTCGTAAAGTCGGATCATCTCATTTTGAGACTCTTCCATTCAGTGCACACGATCTTTTAAAGAGATTCTTGTTGCACCTTCACCGACAGGGTCACGCCTATCAGGGAGAAGTGAGGCAGAAGCTTGGCATCTTTGGTTCAAGGATTGGTTTCGAGAGTGACGGGAGTTGGAGCGGGAGGCTCCGTTGTTACGAGTATTACGTCTATTATCGATAATGCAGGTGTTCACAGAAATTGTGATTGATGGATTTTCTTCCCACAAACGGCGCCAAACTGTTGCATGCTAGAAAACTAGTTGGTAGAATAAAATTTGTGCCTTAGCTTTGTTGCAAAATCGGCACACACACATTTGAAATTAATAAGAAAACTCGAATTTTTATGTGAAAAATCTCGAAAGGGAAAATCACGAGTGGCGGTAGAAATCTTCCACTATCTATTTGAGTACAAAATTTTCTCGATAACGGGATTACAATTGTATATGAATGTTGACAAAGAATATCGAAACAACTATAGTCCGCGTTGAGTTGCAGCGATTCTAGTGGTAGTAGATGATGGTGAACAGCGGGAGTCAGCGACTGACGATGAAGGTTGTCGTGGTGATGACCGGCGAAGATGGCCGACGATGGTCGATGACGATGACCAACGATGGTGGTTAGCGGTGGTGACTGGCGTCGGCGGTCGGTGATGATGACCGGCGATGATGGTTGACGGTGACGGTGGTCGGCGATAATGGTCGGCAGTGACGACCGGCGACGGAGATTGACAACGATGAGGATCGGCGGTGGCGGTAGCGGTGGTTGGCGCCAACGAGGTGGTCGGCGGCGTCAGTGGTAACGATTATGCTTAGAGAGTTTTCAAGCTTTAGAGCTCTCTCCTCTCTCTTTTCTTGGGCTCCCTCATGTGAAGAATGAGACTATTTATAGATTAGAGGCGTTTACGTAAATATACGCAAAATCCGAACCACTCCACTCCATCGGACGGCTCAAAATGATTCATTTGATCATTTGATGTATTTTAAGTATTTGAATGCTCAAATGAAGTTAGAATTATGAGATCTTGGACTTGTTAGATTTGGCTCATCAAGACGCTCGATTTGACTATAAACACTCCATGTTTAAGAGCTATTTAGGGATTTAACTGATATCCCAAAGTTTTCAATGATATTTTAAGTACTTGATCTCGGCTAGTTTCAACTTAGGATCAACTTGCTTTTGACATCAAGATTCGTGCTTCTACTAGTAGTATTTTAAGTGTCATATCAATTTTCTTGCTATTTTTCAAAAATTTCAACCAAAGAAAGTTGATTTTGAGAACTATAATTTAATTTAATTTTTAAAAATATTTATAATATTTATAATAATTTTTCAAAAAAATTTATTTTCTCCATAATAACGTGAACAACAACTTTATTATAGTTGAAAATTATTTTCAAAAGGACGATAAGGGAAAAAAAGAAAATTTGAAAAGATAGGTTAACCATACATATGATGCAACAATAGGAAAATAATTCAAGTGGTGAATAGTGATGTCAACTTCGTCCCCCTTATCTTTTTTTTTTTTGGAAAATGTGAGGGGGAGAACCTCAATTTCATTCCAAATGAGTTTTACATATACATTAAACTAACAGTAATCTAGATAGGACTGAAAAAAACTTGAGAAAAAGCTAAGCTAAACTAATAAATTGGGAAAAGACGGAGACAAGCAAAAACAAGATTAGATAAAATGGTTAAACTAAAGGACTCAGATCACAAAACATCACTGAGGATGAAGGCACATAAAACTAATTATCGCCATTCAGTTGCCGTCCATGAAACCAATAAGGAATAGAAATATTTTCATCTTGAGCAGCTGAGGATCATACAAAACAAAAGGTCCAGGTTGCAACTTAGCCATCCATTGCGAATCAATGAAAGCATCAGTTGCCGAGCAAGTCCCACAAATCATCATCGTCCTTCCAATAAAATCGATAGAGGAAATAAGAACACGTCCAAGAAAAAGTATTTTCATTATGCTTTATAAAAGAATCGAATAATGCCAATGGTCCTTGAAAATCCACCTTCTCGGCTTATGTGCAATAATATTTTTGATCTGACTCTCCATCCATAAGGATGACTTAGCCACACAAAAAAAAAAAAAGAGTTCCTTTCCTTCAGATAACATAGCGAAGCGAATGATTAAGAAGCATAATCTAGCAAAACCTTATTTTCCACATTACTTGTTTCACTTTATAACGTGGAAGAGTGGTATGCATAAGTAAGTGGTTCTGGAGGTAAGAGCTTTCTCAGGTGTCATGGATTCATAACATTCAAAGAAAAGGTGTGAGTGAGATTCCAAATTCACTTTACAAAAAATAGCAGGTAGAGCCTAATCCTCTAGCTTGGAGCAGTCGATGTTTTGAGCACTTTCGAATGCCATCTAACAAAAATTGCATAATTAAGGCATAACCTTTAAACACTTCATGCTAATTCACCTTAGGGGTATCCTGAAACAAGGCTTTGAGCATAAGCTTTGAGGTAAGTTTCAGTGCTTTATCCCAAAGAACAACACAGTTATACTGCATAGTGGTGATTTCAGAAATAATCTTCAGCACAGTAGGGAATCGGGTTAGCAACTCAGTCGGGATAGAGACTATGCCATTAAAGAAGATCGAATTTAATCTAGAGTTAACCAGTTTATCAAAAATAGAAAAAGATTCATTCCCCATTATTTCATACAAGGATAAACCATTACACCAAGGGTCAGTAGGTGAAAGTGATGATTTATCATCAACGTTAAAGAGATCATCCGGAATCTAGAAGTACATAATTTTAAATCTCTCCATAAAGGGAAATACGATCTCCTTTTATACCATAAGGAAATATATTTGCCGACACCATTGCCGAGAAGCATTATTTAAATATCTCCACATACATTTAATTTTACAACAAAATTAAGTGTAGAAGTGAATATATTATACCTCCCAACCCCAAGGAGAGCTTTCTTTGCCCAAGAAATCAGATGTAGTTTATGCTCTTCACCGTTGTGATAAAAGAAGTTGGCCATAATAGAATATACATTTTTTTTAAAATGCATTTTGGAATAGATATTGATCTAAATCAATAAGACAAACAACCATTATCGTAGCCCGTAGAAGTTGGAATCTACCCATGGACAACATCTTACTCTTCCACCCGCCAACCAAATATAAAGCTTGTCAAAAAGAGTTGAAAAATGATGCAACTTTAAACTTCTAGCATTAATAGGAATACCCAGATACTTAAGTGGAAAGCTTCCAGCATTAATATTCAGAATTCTGCAAAGGGGATTAATATGATTGAAATTTTTGGAAAAACAAATAGTAGACTTATCCCTATTAATCTCCAAACCAATGTATTCAGCCAAAAGAGTAAGAGAGCATTTGAGAGAGTTAATAGTTTGACTGCTAGCTAAATCCAAAACTATATGATCATCATCAAACAGTAAATGAGAGATTGCACAACTCCCACCCATTGCAGAAGAGAAGTTACCCAAAGAAACTTGTTCTTCAAGTAAACAAGAGAAGGTATCCATAGCAATGGAAAACAAGAAAGGTGAGAGAGGACAACCTTGTCTAAGACCATTGGAAGAGCCAAAGTAACCTTTGATCCCACCATTTAAAACTACAGAAAAAGGAATATAACAAATACAAGCTTCTATCAATTTTATAAAGCATTGAGGAAAACCTTTTGAGCCATCATATGAAGAAGAGCATGGCATTGATAAGGTCAAATGCTTTTGAATATCAAGTTTGCTACAAAATTGTTGTTGTATCATCTAGATAAGAGATCAAAACTTATCTCATGAGCTAGAGCAATTTTTAATATATCTCTCCCTTTAATAAAATAGAAGAGCCATATGAGTAATATGTGGAAGAACCTTTTAAGTCTATTTGCAATCACCTTTGCCACAACTTTATAGAATATTGCAATGATATGGTCTATAATCAATGAGCATTAGAATGCTTAATTTTTGGGATCAAACTAATGAGAGTATGTTTAAAAGGAGGAGGTAGTTTCTTGATTTTAAAGAAATGATGTCCAGCTAAAAGAAATTGCTTGCCGGTGATATTCCAACTAGCCTTGAAAAATTTTGCATTAAACCTATCAGGACCAGGAGATTTATTATCATCAAAACTATACAAAGCCTCAGTAATTTCCTTATCAAAAATATCAGAAATCAACTCATCAACTTGCATGAGAGTCACTCTTTCACCAGTAGGAAGGTTGGAAAAAGTAGTAACACTTGACCCCCTACAATTGAAGAGATTAGAAATGCGCAAATCTTAGCAATAGAGGTAGGCTCAGTTATAATTCCACTGTCAGTCTGGAGGCCTCGTATTCTATTAGAGTTTAACCGGTCTTTAATAGAATGTAGAATTTAATGTCATCATCAAAGGGGTTAACCAATGTGCCTTAGCCATTGGGCAGCAAAACATTCATCCATTCAGATTAAAATATTTGTTTGATTTCCATTCCCTTAATAAAGCATCATTAAAGGGGTCCATTTCAAGTAGGAGAATGTCTTCTTGTTCCATTTTGTGGAGAAAATTTGAGTTTGGAGGGATGAAGAAGTCCATTCTTATTTTTTTGAGCGGTGATTTAGTTATCGAATCTTCTTTAGAAGCACAAAAGAGGATCACCATGTAAATGTTTTCCAAGCGACGACCACCTCAAGGAAATCCATGTGGGAACTCCAATAATTCCTAAAACAAAACCTTGACGGGGCTACCGGAAGGTTGTTTATAAATATGGTTAAAGGAGAGTTGTCAAAAGATAGAGGTGGAGAGGATTTATAATAAGAGGATGGGAAAGAATTAATCCACATGAAGTTACAAAGAACTCTGTCAATCTTAGTAAAGATAGGGTTATCAGTTTGGAGGTTAGATCAAGTATAGAACAAACCAGTGCTAGGAAGGTCCAACAACCATGATCCAAATACAATCTCAAATCAATCATTTTACTAATGGGTAGGATTCCCCTAATTTCTCTTTCTAGAGATGATACAATTAAAGTCCCCTTGAATTATCAAGGAGAATTCATTGAAGTAGCTATAACATAAAGCATTCCAAAGGGCCCTTATGTCTGATTGTTATGACCATAGACAAAGGTAATAAAAAATTAGATATGCCATTGCTCTCAAATCATGAATAAATTGTGCATCCTTTGAAATAGTCGGAATGATAAATTAGATTTCACTAAATCCAAATTTTTCCACCTGGACAACTATCAAAATTGTCAGAGCATTCCTCAGGAGAGAACAATTTAAGTTTTTTAGAAAAGAGACCATTATTCAATGATAAAGGAGATAGCTTTGTTTTGAGAAGACAAAGAAGGTCAAGGTTGAATTGCTTAACAATTCTTTGGGTAGTAGTGTCGCCACAGGAGTCCACGAACATTCCAACACCCAATCTTAGGATTCATGGACATGTTGAAATAATCATTACTTACTCTTCCATTTGGACGTAGCTTTATGACTATGCCCATTGTGATTCAAGGTGAACTTGGATTGATCATTGTTACGCACACTTTTGCTGAGTTTTTAGATTCGATTAGATTCACGAGATTAAGTATAAAGGCTGCATAGGATCGGTAATTACCCAGTGGATGTAGCAATAGGGATTTCAGTTGTAGAAGAATATCGGTTGAGGTGGGATATCTTAATGGCGAGAAGGGCTGGAAGGGATGATATCAGGATTTTCTTCTTGTGAAGGAGAGTGAACCGGCAACTGATTAAGGTCGTTAATGGGGATAATTTCCGAGATGTTCTGGATTGAGGGAATGGTGGTGGTTTGAGTTGAGGGAGTTGGAGAAACCTGAGTCAGGGAGGCAAGAACTTGGAACATTTGAGATGTGTGTTAAGGGGTGCACGAGGATCGACTAGCTGCGACCCCAGATTGAGTCTTTTCTCAGGGTTGAGTGGACAAGCATCATTATCATGCGAAAAGGAAGAACAACTAGAACAAGCCTTCGGTTTCCAGTCATAAAGTATCTCTTGATGAAATTTGCAGCCGTTTAAGTTCAGAGAGACAGAATCAGGTAGAGGAGATAAAGGGTTTACCTAAACACATACTCTAGCGAATGTAATCCTCGATTTAGACGTAGTTAAATTGTCACGTGAGGACCAACGAGCTAGCAACTTTAGAGAATCGCATCATTCCAAGAAGAGGAAGTTAGACAATTTGATCCAAATAAGAATTTAAATGCTCTTTTGATGGTCAATTCCGACCATTTTGGAAAATGAGCGCCTTCCATTTAAGAAACACATGATCCCATACCATCGTAATCTTCATAACAAGTAAATTTAAAGAGAAAAAGTCCCCTTCGAGTGATAGCAGATCCAACCCCCCTTTGAATGCCCATTTCCTTTTGATTGCCACAAGGAGAGATCCATTAAAGGGGTGTTTCCCAATCGCGTGTCCGACTAGAGAAAGGGACCAGTCCCTCTGGCCTTCTTTTAGTTGAGAGGCGATTTCATTTGACTAAGGGGAACATATGATAAGGCAGACTTACTTTTTCGTTTTGGGACATAAGCAATTCTTTCCAATTGCAAGAAATAGGAGTTGTTGGTCTCTGTGTTCCCATAGACATGGAAGTTGAGGATTGAGGAGGAGCACTTGTCTGAGAATGAGAAATAGGTGAAGTAAGAGGGAAGTTGGCGGAGAAGCCCCTTGATCCATAGTGGAGGAGAAAATAAGAGGACCTCGCCCCAGGAGGTCAAAAGGAAAGAAGAGAAGATCCTACACAAAATAGCGAGATCTACGACCAAGGGAAGAAATCGAACCTGGAGGCACCGTCGAACTTCTTTGGATGTGGCCGGGAGCGAGCATAACCCTAGTTTGGTAGTTCCCCCTTATCTTCTCCTCTTCGCTTTTCTTAATATATAAACAAAGTATAATGCTCTTTGTGGAAATATATATATATATATATATATAATTTGATACCTTTGGTTGATCTAAAATGAAAAATCCATTAAAGCACAAATCAGATTTTAAAGAAAGTTATTGAAATTATTGGACGGATGATATATAATATATGTGTCAATTTTTTTTATTTATTAGTCTAATAATTTTTTAAGTTTGTGTTTAAATATTATAATATTACTTGATATAAGATTATACAAATAAGTTGTTTGAATTTCTTTTTTGCAAAATGTTACTGAAGAAATTTTTATTTGTAAACATTTCTTAACCATCAAGAGTTTCTATAATTTTATGTAAAAAAATTTTGATGTGATAGTTTTCATTTATATGCTTAAGATTCAATTGCATAATTCTGATTATTATTAATTTGTTGATAATATTTAGAATTTTTATAAATCAAAACCATTGAAAATTTTATAAAAATAAAAATATAAGTTGAGCTTTTATATGAATTTTAAAATTTGAGTCTCAATTGCAACAAATTAAAATTGAAGATATTTGATTTATAAATATAAAAAAATAAGATAACTGTGTATATAAAAATCTTTAATATTTATTAATATGCCAACAGTTTTTATGACCGTATTAGTAATCTTTATTATCAAGATAATAGTAGCTATCAATTCTTTAAAAAAAAAAAAAATTTAATTTGGGCAGTGCATTAAAATTCGCAATATAACTTCACTCTAGCCCCTCCCTCGTGCTTCACAATCAGCCAACAGTTTCAGCACCTGCATTAAGAATAGAGTTAGTGGTAGTTTGGTGGGCTAATCGGTGGACAATAGAGCATTCAAAATGGCATCATTCTTGGTCCCTCCGCGTCGTCATTTGCCACGCTTCAATGGTACAAATTTATTATTTATGTTTAAAGTATTAAATTAATAAGTTGAGTTAAAAAAAAAAAAAAAAAAACAATTACGGACCAATATATTAAACAGTCGATCAACTAATTCAGGCTAATTAAAAAATAGTGTACTGCAGGCTGCACGCTAAGGACCAAATTGGCCTAACATTTTGCTAATAGTGAATTTATCATTTTAGTTCCATTCGGCTGGCCTGATAGACAAGGAATATATATATATATATATATATATATATATATATATATATATATATATATATATATTAGTTTTGATTTTTTTTAAATAGATCAATCTATTCTAAGAAGATACTTATTTTTCGAGATTAACTTGATCATCATCATTAGTCATATACTACATATTTAGAGTTGACTTTATGAATCTTTATTTAATATTTATTCTTATTGACGGTCATATGAGATGTTAAATCTATTATTTTATAAATTATTTTGAGCAATTTTTATTGATATATTTTTAGTTCCACACATTTTAGATCTTTATTCCATTGGACTCAAATTTTATACATTCATCTAAATTTACACATTCAAAATAATAAGTTTTTTAATTAAATTATATTAAAATTACGTTGCTCAAATCATCACTTGATTAATTATTCTTGGTTATACTTATCTTAACTACCACATTCTTATTACATCACCTTAGATGTCTATAATTTTCACCATCAAATTCTGATCCACTTAATATTATCAGCCTCTACTTATGATTTTGTAAGTGCACACTAAGTGTAGATTTGAAACTATGTCCATAATTTTTACTCTAGTCACATCATATTCTTGAGATATATATTTTTTATTTTTGTTGCATGCTTTGAAAATCAGTTCACTTAAAACTTTATTGTGGAATCCAAAGCCCGTGATATTTGAAGAATTAAGAAAACTCTAGATTTTTTTTACGTGAAAACTAAAAAAAGATCAAACCACAAAATTTTCCACTATGTCTTTGAGTACAAATTTTCCAATATGGGATTGAAATTGTATATGAAAGCGACAACCGAGTCGTAATAACAATATTATGGTTATATTATAACGATTCTTAGTGGTAGTAGATGATGGTGAATAAGCGTCGGCGGCAGCCAGTGATGTCGGCGATGGTTGGTAGCGGTGGTCAGCCCGGCTGGCGGTGATGGTCGGCAGTGGCGGCAACGACGATATCGGCGAGGATATGGCGGCGATGGTTGGCAGCGATAGCAAACGGTAATGGCCGGACGGTGGTTAACGGCTGAAGGACTGCGGTGATACGCGGCAACCGGCGATGGTTGGCGGTCGATGGCAGTGGTTGGTAGCCAACGGAGGTGGTCGGCGACCGTCGAGTGGTGGCATGATTATGTTTGGAGGATTTTCAAGCTTTAGAGCTCTCTCTTCTCTTTAACTTGGCCTCCCCCTCATGTGAAGAATGAGGGGCTATTTATAGATTAGAGGTGTCGTTTTATAAATACATGCAAAATCGAACCACTCCACTCCGAGGCGTCTGAAATGATTCTTTTGATCATCGATGTATTTTGTATATTTGAATGCTCAAATGAAGTCGATTATGAGATCTTGGGCTTGGGTCCGTCAAGATGCTCGATTTGACTATAAACACTCCATATTTAAGAGTCGATAGATAATAAGTGCTTGATCTCGGTTAGTCTTGATTAAGAATCAGATTATTTTTGACATCAAGATTCGTGCTTCGACTAGTAGAATTTTTAGGGTCATATCACTTGCCCCCAATTTTTGGATGACATTATCTCAATCATCCAAATATATATATGCCAAATACTTGAAAGTAGCAAATTCTTCAATGAAATTTGCGGGTCCATTAACCATACATTTTGAGAGATCAGATATTCATGGGAGCACAAGATTATGATCACGGAAGTGGGTGCAGGGTCGCGGATGTATGCGAGTATACGTGGGCGCAAGATTTCTGGGTTATGGACCCATCGGATATTCTGAACAGTGCGAGGCGCGAGCGGCGTGAAGCCGCTCATGGCGGCGTGGCTCACGTGCACCCATGGCCGCCTGTGATGGTGGGCAGCACGATGGGCCTCGACGGTCACGAAAACGGACTGGTCACGGGTCACTGTCGGCCGTGGGCGTGGGCTTTATCACGGGCGGTTGTGTCAGCGGGCGCACAGCGAGCGGCGGATGTGGCGGCCGTGAGCGGGCGAAGCGAACCGTGTGTGGCGGGCGGCAGCGCCGCAGCGTGCATAAGACAGCGGTTGGTTCGCGTAAACGTCTGTTTTTGCCCATTTTGGCCCGTTTTGAGCGATTTTTGGCAGTTTTTATTCAATTTTTTTACCTTTTTTCCCCTATAGGGGGTTTATAAAAATGTCCTAGGGTCAAGATAGAAGATACACTCCTCATATGCTCGAGTGTTCCTCTTCTTCTTGAGAGAATATCGTTCGGGCGATCGAGCGCGTAGTTCATCAGCCTCGATTTTCCCTCGAAGTCAGCCTGCTGACCGACCAAGTTTGAAGGCAATCAGGCGTAGTTCATCTGAGGCTCGGTTTTCCCTCGAAGAGGTGTCAAGCCGGACCGACAGTTGAGGCGATCAAGGCCCATAGTTCATCTGGCGAGACTCGATTTTCCCTCGAAAGAGGCATCCATCGTAGGACCGGCCGGGTTAGGTGATCAAACTGTATTCATCTGGCGTGACTCAGTTTTCCTCGAAGAAGGCGTCAGCTATCCTCGTCGGAGAGCGGGCGTAGTTTATCTGGCCGAGACTTTGGTTTTCCCCGGAAAGAGGCATCAATCCTCGTCGGACCGCCGGTTCGTAAGCGATCGGCGTAGTTCATACAGGCTCAGTTTTCCCACGAAAAGGTGTCATCCTCGTCGGTTGCAGAGTTGAAGGTGATCAAAGCGCGGTTTACAACAAGACTGAACGATCAGCAACCGGTGATGATGGCAAACAGCAACGGTTAATAATAATGCTGATCGATGGTGGTAGCCGGCGAAATGGCGATGATGAGTGGCGGTGTGTTAGCGGCCAGCGGCAGTGGATAATGTCAGCGAGGTTATTGTCAGCAATTGCGTAACCAATGGCGATGGTTAGCCAACAGCAGTAGTCAGCCAGCAATGACGATAAATAATAGCGACTTATAGTCGAGATAATAGTAATGATGGTAGGCCAGCGAAGATATAGCATTAGCAGCGGTAAATCAACAGTGATACCGGCGATAAATCTGCCTGATAACCAGCAACAGTAATTAAAGCGCAGAGTCAACCGAATTAATAGTAATCGTTAAGCTTAATGATATGATAAACAATTAAGTGGCTCGCAATTAGTGGTTATGAGTTTACGCATGGCAGTAATCAGGTATTGGTCGCGTGTAATCAGTGGGATGACTAGCGGTGGAAATTAGTGAGGTTGGCAGGCGGCCAGCAGCGGCAGCGAGCGGTAGTCGCAAGCGACTCGCGTCGGTAGTTAGCGAGGATAATAGCGGATGGTTGACATTGATGGCGGTATGTCAGCGATGGTCCATAGTTCCTACTTCTTCTTGTAGGAAATTAGATTTCTTGAAACTTCAATGGATGGTTCAACAGTTGATAACTGCGAAGATGGCAGGGAAGCGTTAATTAGGAACCGTCATTCGAACAACTCAGAAAGTCTAATAGATAATTTCAAAGTATCATTCTCCATGATGTTATTTGATGCCGTTAACTTGCATGTGAGGGGTAGAATCAAATCCGCTGAGGATTTTTGACCCATCCGAGATTGTTTGTCAAAGTGTTACTTGATGACATTAACCTGCACAGAAGAGGTCGAATTGAATCCGCTGAGAATTTTTGACATATCTGAGGTTCTTTGTCAGAGTGTTACTCGATAACGTTAACATGTATGGAAGATGTCGAATTGAATCCGCTGAAAATTTTTGACCTATCTGAGGTTGTTTGTCAGAGTGTTACTCGAAGACGTTAACCTGTATGGAAGAGGTCAAATTGAATCGGAATTTTGACCTATAGATTGTTTGTCGAGTGTTACTCGATGGCGTTAACATGGAAGAGGTTGAATTAGAATCCGGAGGATTTTTTATCCAGGGTTGTTTGTCAAAGTGTCACTTGATGACATTAACGCATAGAAGAGGCGAATCATCCCCGATTTTTTATCCGAGGTTGTTTGTCAAAGTGTCACTTGATGGCGTTAACACTATGGAATCGAATTGAATCCGTGAGGATTTTAGACTATCCCAATTGTTTGTCGATTACTTGATGATGTTACCACAGTATAGAAGGTCGAATTGAATCCGAGGATTTTGACCTATCAGATTGTTTGTCGAGTGTTACTCGATGGCGAACCTATGGGGAGTAAAAGTGAAGTTTTGACCAACTGGGTTGCTCGGTCGAAGTTCGCCGGCGACGCTAACCTGCGTAGAATGGTCAAATCAAAATATTTGTTTGAGCTTGTAGCCAAAGTTGCTCCTTAACATTTGTCTTTCTCATTAGTATTACTGACTTGCTTCTCGAACTACAAATAGATATCCAGAATATTGATTTGGATAACTTTTGAGATTAAGAGTTGCCCCCCAGTCTCCAACAAAAGCTGAATGATCGAAGTTTGATGAATCTTCATTCTTCTTATGTGTTCCTCGAGAATAAGATTTTCTTTACTATATAGGTGGTGCTATTCTGAACATAAAGTCGGATTGTCAACCATTGTGAAGATGAAAAAGGAATGATCCCACATATGGCGCCAAACTGTTGCGTGCTAGAAAACCAATTGTGGTAGAATGAAAGTTTACGCCTTAGCCTTGTTGTGAAATCCAGCACACACACAGGTATTTAAAGAGTGAACAAGAAAACTCCAGAAATTTTTATGTGAAAAATCCGTGAATTGGGTAAAAAATCAATCTGCCTAATAAAAATCATCCACTATTTATTTTACAAAAGTTTTCCGTCCGACACGGGATTGTATATGAGAAGGCGATAAGGAATCGAATCGCAACAACAAACTCATAGTCACGTTGTGCCGAATGGCGGTGATACAATGGGGATCAACGATGAAGGTCATCGATGGTGACAACGGAGATTGACAACGCGGTGATCAACAATGGGACGACGGGCAATGCGGTTGACAATGGGGTGGTGGCACCGCCGAGCAATAACAATTATGTTGAGGATTTTCAAGCTTTAGAGCTCTCTCTTATCTCTTGCTTAGGTCTCCTCATATGAAAAATGAGGGGCTATTTATAGATTGTAGGAGTGGCATCTCTGTAAATACATACAAAATCTGAACCACTCCTCTCCATCGGACGGCTCAAAATGATTCCTTTGATCATATGATTTATTTTAAGCATTTGAATGCTCAAATGAAGTCAGAATTATGAGATCTTGGGCTTGTTAGATCCGGCTCATCGAGAGGCTCAATTTAACTATAAACACTTCATATTTAAGAGCTATTTAGGGCTTTATATCTCAAAGTTTCCAATGATATTTTAAGTTTTCATTAGTTCAACTTAAGATCAACTTGTTTTTGACATCAAGATTCGTATAGGGGGCAACTGATATGACACTTAAAATACCACTAGTCAAAGTATGAATCTTGATGTCAAAAGCAAGTTGATCCTAAGTTGAAACTGGTTGAGATCAAGCACTTAAAATATTATTGGAAACTTTGAGATATCAATTAAATTCCTAAATAGCTTTTAAACATGGAGTGTTTATAGTTAAATCAAGCGTCTCGACAAGCCGGATCTAACAAGCCCAAGATCTCATAATTCTGAGTTCATTTGAGCATTTAAATGCTTAAAATAAATCAAATGATCAAAGGAATCATTTTGAGCTGTCCGATGGAGAGGAGTTGTTCGGATTTTGCATGTATTTACAGAGACTCTACTCCTCTAATCTATAAATAGCCCATCATTCTCATATGAGGGGGGGCCCAAGCAAGAGAGAGGAGAGAGCTCTAAAGCTTAAAAATCCTCCAAGCATAATATCGCCGACGGTCGCCACCACCGTGGTTGTCAACCACCACCGCCGCCGCCGCCATCACTGATCTCGCCGTTGTCAATCTCCGTGGCCACCATCGTGAACTTTATCATCGGGCCATCGATCCCCGTTGTTCGCCATCACCGCTACTACCAAGAATCGTATAACCCAACGTGACTATATGGCTGTTGTTGTCTGATTCTAGGATTCTCATTGTATGCCCTTCTCATATATAATCTTGTAATCCTATATCGGGAAAACTTTGTACTCCAAAACAAATACATAGTGGATGATTTTTGCTGGGCTAGGCCCCGTGGCTTTTTTACCCTATTCCTAGGGTTTTTCTACGTAAAAATTTCTGGAGTTTTCTTGTTTACTCTTAAATACTTGTGTGTGTGCTGGATTTCACAACAAGACTAAGGTGTAAACTTTCATTCTACCACAACTGGTTTTCTAGCACGCAACAATTTTAATCATTCAATTTTAACTATAAAAAATATATCCACATGTAAATCTCAAATTTTTAATAATAAATATACGATACTTTAATATATCATATCCAAATATCATATTATCTTCTCATAATACTAATACTATTATAGTCACTTAAAATGACATCTATTATAATATTTTTATTGTATTACTTTGTTGGTCATGAATTCCTTTCATATCTTCAATTGAATGATTGAACTCCTTTTATTCCCCTATTAATTACTAATGTTCCCCTATTAATTACTAATGTATTATATGTTTATGTTGTGAATGCTTCCATTTCTAATAATAATAATTGATATGACCCTGAAAATTCTACTAGTCGAAGTACGAATCTTGATGTCGAAAGCAATCTAATTCTGAATCAAGACTAACCGAGATCAAACGCTTATTATTAATCGACTCTTAAACATGGAATGTTTATAGTCAAATCGAGCATCTTGACGAGCCGGATCTAACAAGCCCAAGATCTCATAATTCCGACTTCATTTGAGCATTCAAATATACAAAATATATCATATGATCAAGGGAATCATCATGAGCCGTCCGATGGAGGAGTGGTTTGGATTTTGCATATATTTACATAAACGTCACCCCTCTAATCTATAAATAGTCCCTCATTCTTCACATGAGGGGGAGGCCAAGCTAAAGAGAGGAGAGAGCTCTAAAGCTTGAAAATCTTTCAAGCATAATCGTTACCACACTACTGTCGACCACCGACACCACCCCAGAAGCCAACCACCTCCGCCGGCCGCCCAACCGCCATCCGGTCATCATCCGGTCACGCAATGACCATCGGGCCATCTCCGGCTATTCACCATCGCCGCCGTATCCTCCACTACTGACGCCAGATCATCATCGACTATGCTGCCAATTGGTTGTACCCGCTCACCGCCAACCACCTGTTTGGCCATCTCCGGTCACCACCACGACGACCTTCATCGTTCGGCTGACCACCTCTCGCACCACTGTACACCGGCTGCCGCATCACTCGATTACTGACGCTGGCGATCGCCGGACCATCATTACTGCATTGCCGACCACCGCTGCCATCATCATCCACTCAATTATCAATCTCGTCGTTGTTAATCATCGCTGCCGGTATCATCGCTGACCACCGACGCGGGCCACCACCGCCACTATCTTGTTTGCCACCATCGAATTATTGCCGCTACTCCGGCTACCACCACACGATTTATCGTGGCCGCTAACTCCATCGTTTCATTATTATCTACTATCATAAGAATCATATAACTAACCATACGATAAATTGTTGTTCGATTGATTCCATTATCACTTTCATATACAATTCTGTGATCCAATTAACGGGAAAATTTTGTACTCTAAAATAGATACATAGTGGAAGATTTTTACTGGGCTAGGCTTCGTGATTTTTTCCCTCTTTTCGAGGTTTTTTCACGTAAAAATTCTGAAGTTCTCTTATTAATTCTTCAAATTGGATTTCGCAACAAAATTAAGGCGTAAATTTTATTCTATCATAATTGATTTTCTAGCACACAATAATAATAATAATGATAATAATAATAATAATAATAATAATAATAATATGTCCCTCCATGCATCCATCATCCATTAATAGAAAAAAACAATAGGAATACATATTTAACGAATCTTAAATGATCAAATATGACAAGTGGCTACATGTTTGAAATCTTATTCTAAGCAAAGGATAAAGGATGGCCGGTAGGAATAATTGCAAATCAAGAGGTAGGTGCTAATGAGAAAGGCACACGCTTCTTATCCTTTGGCGCATTAGTACAAATTATTTTCTCAGATTGGCTTTTTGGCAATTTATGCAATCATTTTATTAGAAATTAAATGACCCTTAATCATGTCAATGATGTCCATGTCATGAACTCCATATATTTAAATTAAGCCACTAACTATAATTAAAAATTAATTAGAAAATCTTTCAAATTTTGTGTCCATTTTAAATCAATTGGGGTTAATTTTAGCTGAATTTTAATGTTGATATGAATCACTCAAATTATTTGCATGCTTGTTAGAGACTAAATAATTTAATCAGTTGCGATTTTGATTTAGAGATTATTTGAATTTAAGCAGGAATTCGAATTTTAAATATTTACTTGAATAAAATCAACATCAATTATATGTCAAACTATAAAGTATCTTTTGTTGTGTGTTAGAAAACTAGTTGTGGTAGAGTAAAGTTCTGGCCTTGAAACTTGTTGAATCAAGTACGTATTTAAAGAGTGAAAGAAAACTCAGAAATTTTCACAAAACCTCAAAAAGGGGAAAAAACCACGCTGCCAGTAAAAAGCTTCCACTATGTATTTGTTTTGAGTACAAAATCTTCCGATAACGGATTACTGAGTGTATATAAGAAAACAAATGTAGTCGCATTAAATTAATAACAATTCTAGTGGTAGCAGATGATGGCGAAACCACGAGGCTTATGGCGATAAAGGTTGTCATGATAGACCGAGTTGAGCGGATCAGCGGCGGCCAGCGGCGGCGTGGTTGAGTAATGCACGACTTGGAGGATCTTCAAGCTTTAGGCTCTCCTCTCTTCACTTGGGCTCCTCTCATATGAGGAATGAGATTGGAGGAAATACATCTCATCATGCAAAACGCACCACTCCACTTCATGATTCCATTGAAATATTTTGAATTTGTGCTTTTGAGTTGCTGCTCAAATTTGACTATAAACACTTTATGTTTAAGATATCTCAAGTTTTCGATGATATTTTAAGTTCTGATCGATTTGCTTTTAATGTCAAGATTATATTCGTAGTAGAATTTTAGTGTCATCTCACTTTTAAAATATTTTGGAAAAAAATCACTATCACAAGTCAATTATTTTTATTCACTTTTTTATCATTATTATATATACACATCTAAGTCACATGATAGCCTAAATTTAATCTATAAAATCATAGAATGTGAATCAACTTAAATTTCTCTTAATTTAAGATCCTTTAAGAAAATTTCTCATTCTCACATAATTAGGCTTAGGCGCGGTAGAGCATGTATGTGTTCAAACTTGAGCTTGTTTAATATTATTGAGTTCAAGCTCGATTCGAGCTTTTAAGAATAGTGTTCAAGCTTGAGCATGTTTACCATTATCGTGTTCGAGCACGATTCGAGTTTGTTCATGAGCTCGGTTCAAATTGGATTATCGAGCAGCTCGTTTAATAAAATAAACGAGCTTTAATCAATCCTTAATCGAACTTGTTCACGAGCAGCTTGTTGAGATATATAAATGAGCAGTATCAATTAAAGCTTATTAAGCCTAAAAAAATAATAATTTGAACAATACTGTTCACAAATATACCTTAATAGAGCCATTATCGCCATAATCGAGCTTAGCGAGTTTAAATGAGCACTTTAAATGATAATATTCGTGAGCATAAATGAACGACAATTTTCAGCTTGTTCATTTTCAATCGAGTATTTCAAAACATATTCAAGCTCGTTTGATTAGTTAATCAAACGAACATGGACGAGCTCTAATCGAGCCAAGCCATGAGTAATTTGTCGAATGCACGATTCATTTGCAGCCCTAATAAGGCTAATAGCAAACTTAAATACTAAGCTGATAACTTAAAGAATAGATTGATAAAATCATCCACTTGCCTATTAGCTACGCAACTTAAAAAATCGATAATTCAAATAATATTCACATAATAATTCAAATAATTATGATCTGATAATTCAATTAATTTTAAAGATTTTTCCTACATCAAGAAGACAACTTATCAACATTCCCTTATTGCGACTTCCCAAGCTAGGCAACTTTTAAAAAAAAACACTCTCTCACCATTAGTTAAAGTCGCTATATGTACAAAGTACAAACAAAGCCGCTCCTTTTATTTCCTTTGGGGAGTTAAAATCAGTTCAAAAATAAATGCTCTGCTATAAGGTAAGCTGAATTCAGATTGTCAAACAACTAGTTTATTCGATTATGTACAGATGAATCTAGCTGAGTGTTGAAACCTTCACCTTGTCTCTTACTAGAGAGACAATAATCTTACATTTAGCCACTGGAGTGTCTTTCAAGACCATTAATGGCGTGTCTGCTCCTTCAGCAAATTTTTTTTTTTTTTTTTCAACACGATAATCCTCTTCCAGGAGCCATTTAGAAAGGAACAGTAACACTGATTTGCCGGGGCTAAGATACAGCTCGTTCTACTTTTTCACTGAAAAGAGCTCTTTGAAAGTACAATTTTAAAATTGTTGCAGAAATACTATTGTCAAAAATAGTTGTGATAAATATTATATTTTTTTCTATTTTAAAATAATTATATAACAGTTTTCTAATAACTACCATATTTCATAATTGATTTACATTAATCATAAAGCAATAGCATGGAGAATATATATGGAAATCATAGTAGATTTCAAGAAACAAAGAGGAAGGAGGGGTCCAAAGTGTGGGATTTATCATGAAGCCAACTTCTTAATTTACTACAGACGATGTGCCGCTGCTCACCCAAATTTGTATTACCAATTAAAAACCATTCGCTAATCTCATCATTACATCATGGTTACGCAACCAAACAGTTATAAAGCAACTCTATGAAAAACTTAGAAATTATTGCAACTTAAATTATATAATTTTAATTTCAAGTTAAATTTCAAAATAATTAAATTGTTTATTATAAAATTGTATTTTACAATAAAAAAATATTAAAATGTTTGTATTTAATCAGCTGAATAAATGAAAAGAAATTTTGTTGCATGAAATTTCCCATCTAATAAAATACTTTTAAATATAGCTGCTATTTACTTCACGAAGATTTATGCTTGTGACATATATATATATATATATATATATATATATATATATATATATATATATATATATATATATATGTAGTTAGAAACTATGAGAGGTAAAATAATTTTTTAAATAATTTACACATATTATAAGAATATAATATATGAATGTGAAAGGATCTGTAGCTCAAGGTACTGTTAGTATCGCCAGAGTACAAGGGTTTAAAAATTTTCTGTCTCTAATCGCAATTAAATAAAATAAATAGTGATCATATTATATGATTATTTATTAATAAATTGTAGTTAAGATAATTACTTAAAGATAAATTAATTAAAATTTGGAGGAATTAGTATAGTTTTTTCTAGCAATTTAGGAGACTGGTTTAAAGTACAATTCCAACAACCAATCCCATTAATTTCTACCTAACTGCTATCAGGGTTCAAATAAATAAATAAATCTTTAAGGTGCATATTTCTAGCTATGCCATCATGCCACTTGGCTTAAGTGGCTCCACTATTTCAAAACCATTTTCTTATTATTTTTATTTTACTGTACTTAAGATATCCTAAAACTTTTTTAATTGTAAATATGATTAACTAAATAGATGAGTAAAGTTTACTTTAATCATTCATACATTCATTCTAGCCAGCTTTGCTTACCTTCTCCTCAAAGATTCTTTCTTTATTTTAATGTTTAATTTCCTTTTTTTTAATGTTTATGAAGTTAATTTATTTAGTTAACTTTCACCAACTTCTTTTTTATTGTTTCAGAAGATGGTCCTAAGAGACTACGGTGATGGTATAAAGAAGACCAACTAATTTAGTTGATATATATATATATATATATAATTATTATCCAAGTCTTCTAATTAAATCTTTCTTATACGAATAAAATTAGTTTTAAAAAATAAGCTTGGATAATAATTTTAAAAAATGTCATTAGTGAACGATTAAGGATGCTATGGCTTTAGAGATCACAAATATGATTTATAAAATAAAATCGCTTAAGAAGCATTTAAGATAACTTTTATTTACTTTATTTTTAAAAAAAATAAGCAAAAGATAACTGCAACTTTAGCTATCAAATTTTTTTTTTTGACTTTTTTTTAAATATTCATGATAAAATTTTTACTTTAAAAATCAAAATTATTAAAATATAATATAATTAAAAAATTATTATTTAGTTTTTATAAAAAATATATATTTATAAAACACAACTTTTCAAAAATTACTTCCATCTTAATTTTACAATCAACTTCTGAAAAAATTACAATTGCCCCCAAATAAATTGCCAGGTTCCTTACCTTTGTCTTTTTGTCTCCTTTATGTATGTATTTATTTATGAGAGCTATGATCTAGCAATTTATTATTATTATTTTTTCTTGACCTCTTTACCTCGTTCTCTTTGCCCACTCTTAAAAAATTCAGCTCTGATAGGATAAGAACGCATCTTCTAATTTTTTTAAAAAATTGCAATTTTAAACAAAGTACCCTAAAAACTAACCATCCGTGCCATCAAAGTCGCCTCGAAAGTACGCGGTTAGCAACCGTAGTAGATAATTTTCTAATTAGAAAATTAATCAACATATAAATGCAATTTTAAATTATGTTTTTTTAAAAATAAATCTGACAATTTTAAAATCCATTCTAATCAAATTTTCATTTCAACATAGTACCACTATATATCAATTACAAACCATTCTTCATCTGCAAGTTTTGTTGCAAAGGAAAAAAAAAAAAACCATTAACAAGAAAACTGCATTCCCCATTCGATCCATGAGATTCCAAATACACAAAGAAAGAAAACATTGGATGATGTGCAGTGCTCTGTTAAGTCAATGATTTTAACTACTTACTGATGCTAATTCTTTTATTATAAGACAAAACAATATCGCCCAATTCGTTCATGGCTAAATATTATACAAGCACGCCTGTTTGTATGGCATAATAATCAATATATAACATGCATACTTTTGTTTTATCTATCAAATAAAGTCAGCATTATCGAGTAATTAATTGTCTCCAGTATTGATGTGAATGTAAAAGTATGTACCGTAAACAGGGAGTTTTTCCATGATATTGGAGCTTCTGCTTCTGGAGAAACAAGAAAGGGTGGGTTTCACTTTGGAAACTTCTCAGGTCACAGGGAAAACTCAATCAGTCCAAAATGCTCCTTCACAGTATCTGCAGATGTGATATAAAGTCTGTCACGAAACTGTGATGGATGAATGAGAATGCTACTTTTGTGTGATTTTAAAACATTTTTACTTTTCAACCAAGAGGTGTCATCTCGATGTGTGTGTGGAAGGATTAAATTTCAAATGTCATAAAAAAAAAATGCTACCTTTGGATTTGTGATAAACGATGATGAAAAATGATCGCATTAAGAAGTATGGGAATATCACCTTATCAAACATAAAGTTACGGAAAATAGACTAAAATGAAATTATTTGGAAGTGAAAAAGGTAGGCTGGAAGTAAAATTAAGCCCAAAAAAAAAGGGAAAGGGAAAGCTAATGGGTGATTGCAATGTAATACTTAACAAGAATGAATTGCAAAGAAAAGTTCTTATGGACTGTTGGAGCTAAGTGAGGAGAAGAGTTCTCAAGGCTCCCCACAAAAAGGCAAGAGAGAAAAAGAAGAATGATAATCATTATTTTAGAAATAAAATTATTAATATAGATTGCATGCACTGGAATAAAAAGATGTGCACCTCATTATTCTGATTCAAAAAATTGATGAAATAAAACAAGCATAATACAAACCGTCAAACTTGTGTTATTATTTTTGAGTTAATCATGTTCCCATTACTTTCTTTCAAGTTAATTTCATTAAAGAAACCATTCAGTTTGTTCAGGATTGTGAAACTAAGAAGAATTTGCAGTTGGAAGGCAATCTGCAGAAATGGCATACCTGTTGCTGAATTTCTCTACTGCTTCAGAAGCAAACATCAGTGTCTCACTGGCCTTCTCTAAGGCCATGTAGAGCTCTCTACCTCTTGAAATCTTAGAAATAACCCATGCGTTGTTTCTGGCTCTAATACAAGCTTCAAAATCTTTCTCGTGCTCTTATCCAACTTTGTTCTTTTCTTCTCCAAATCTACTTCTTCTCTTAGATTATTGAGAGCAAGTAAGGATTCCTGCAACCGACAACAAAAAAATCATTTATTAATCCTTAACCAGAAATAAACTACTTACAGATGGTTTATCAGAACAACTCATTAGGTAGAAAAATAAATAGTAATGATGTATATTTTTAAGAAAATATATACAAAATGAAGGTAACTAACACACTTTTCTCCAAAAAATAATTCAGATTCTAGCAATGCAAGTTAAAAAAAATTATTTCTCTTTAGTTTAACTGAGACACACATAAATAATATAGAATTGCAGACATACAATAGAGAAGTTATTATAAAATTTTGTCATTTCATTCTCGCACAACAAATAGCTCAGATATATTATGTCAACTATCTATGAAGACTTGAAGGCTAAGTAGATTGATCAAAGACTTGAAGACCAATTAGATTGATCAGGGGTGATTAAAACTGAGTCTAAAGATTAATAAATAGACTTTACGTGTTGCTTACTAAGAAAGGATATCAGCCGGCCATTGACATAGATCAAACTTACATGAAGTTGAGGGTGAGAGTGGCCTTAAAGAAATTGATGGATTTACTAAGGAAAACATAGAGCTTGGTGAAGATGAAGAAGAACAAATAGTAACTACTATTAATAGTGAGATGAATAGAAAATTAATATGTATGTTTCTTATGTATAAATTTAAATTGTTTACATTATTAGCACATATGTACTCTTTTATTCATATTTTTAATAGAAATATTTTAATTTTACATTTATCTATTTAAATTTCATTTCTTTTACATAGGTGGACCATTTATAAACTTTTAATGTAAACTTATTGTTGATTTTGTAAATTATAAACGTCATCTAGTGGAGTAGATAAATGCATTGGCAAACTAATAAAATCCATTTTTATATAAGCACCACAAAAGCCTGATGCCACCACAACCTCAAATGTTATTTTGTGGAGTTTGATTTTATCTTTGAGCCCTATTCTTCACGCAGATTGAGCTCAGCAGAAAGCTCATTGGGGTGTTGTAGGGGGTAGCGCCCCTGAAAATTTTTGTTCAAGTGTGTAGCACCTTAGCATTAGAACTAGAGATCTTGGCTTTAAAGACAAAGAAGGCAACACCTCTATGCCAGAAGAATAGCATCACGACGCTGGACTTGCACTAGGAAGACAGAGAGGATAGTATCTCGACGCTACAAGGAGTGATGCGGTGATAGGATCAAGGCACCAAAACAGAAAGACAGAGAGACTAGCACCTCGACGCTGCATAGCGGTGCCTAGGCATTACAGAACAACACCGTTGCACTCGAACCTGTGCAAAAAAGCCTAGAGGATAGCAACGTCGGCACCTAAGAGCCAGGGTTGCGGCACCACGACGCTGCGAGTCGAAAGACTTCATATTTAGGTAGTTTTCCTGCAATTTTTAAATCCTTTTTGTCAAATTCTCTTGTGTGTGAGAGTAAAGTGAGTGTCCTAGAGTAACTGAAGTGTAGAGAGGCTCCAAATATATGTAATTTATACTATTCTCTCGATTTTTCTTTCAGCGTAGATTTCTTGGTGGTGTAGTTCCATGATTTTTTTTTTCCATTCTCAGGTTTTTCCATATTAAACTTAGTGTCTTCTGTGTGATTGTTTTTACTTTATTTTCATTTGTTCCGTGTATGCTCTAAAACACTCGAATTAGTTTTCGGTATTTTGTGATCTTCCCCCAACATCTACTCCATCCACCATTGCTATTACCACCTCTTAATCGTGATCTTTGAATATTTAGATGCATTAACTGACTCTAACAATACCATACCAGCTGGCGAGCTTACCAAAAAATTAATTATTGATTGCTCTCGACAATCAGTCCAACAATCGAACATAAAAATATAACCCTTTTCCTGCTAAATCTTTTTGTGTTTTTCGACATATTAGGCAGTTGCTTTTAGTTCCTTTTCAAGCAGAGGAATTCTCTACTCATTATATGAAAGTTATCAAAGCCCAAAACCATACTGTGTAATTGTCTAAACCATATGATCAAAGTTTTCTAATTTAACTGCATTAAAAAGTATACCTACTTGATAGAACCACCTTGTAATATATTGAATAGTCTTTTCTCTAATTTCTTTATCTACATTCACTTTAATACCTTCATGTCTCATCTGTTTTCTTTTTTTTCTTCCTCCTTTTCAGGTTTTTAAAGAAGAGATGATCCATTGAACCTTTCAACTTAGAAATACCAACACTTTCCGATCTAGAACATAATTCAATTGCCCTCTTATCATAATTCTTGAGAGATTGATATAGTGATTCCTCAGTAATATCAACCACATTACTCTCATGTTCCATAATTAAGCTATGTTTGAGCTTCTTTACTCCCTCTTGATGAGCCAATAATTCCTCTCTTACATATGTAGAGACATTTTTTACATTTGATAACGTTACTTCTAAAACTTTCCTCGAACCAATAAGATGTTCCTTTGCTCTAGATATTCCTCCATTTATCTTATCATGATAATAAATACATATGTGGAGTGTTTATCTTAAATTTCAATTTTGTATATTTCCAAGTTAGATTCTTTCTTCTTGTACTTGATTTATCCATTCTAAAATATCAATATATAGACAAAATAAAGACTTACTGAAAAAAGGAGATATAGATAATTAAATATTTAACATATAAAATTTAATTTTCTATAAAATAAAATAAACTCAGAGTAAAAAAGATCATCTGAAGAAACCACCAATATTTACCCAAAAAACCGCCTCCTAGGTTGTCGAGGACCTCCAATTAGAGGATGCAAATTGACAAACAAAGTTGGTCTTTTGATATAAATAATAAATCCACGCAAAATTATATGTAAAACACCAACAAAATAACAGAGCATTCAGTTAACTAATAATTCCCTATGTTGCTCACGGCCATCCAATGAGAAGAAGGTTTTACTTTTATATTTTTCTGCAACAAGCCATCAACAATGAGCACCAAAGTTGCTCTTCTAATATAAATGCTCATCATAGTATAGAACAAATCAACCAAGAAGAAAATAGATTTCAAGGAAAAACTCAATTAGCTGAAACTCCATAGTTAAAACTATAAACTCATCAATAGAATAAGTAATACCAAATAATCACTTGTTTTCAGTTTTTAAAGTTAAAACATATCGTAAAACTACAAAAAAATAAGCATACCAACTCAATTGGTTCAAAGCGTCTTTGTCTCAACAAAAAAACATATCGATATGTAATGGCGACAACAACAATGCCGAGAAAAGAAGGTTCGAGGCAGAGAAGGTTCAATACTTCAGCTTGAACTCGAAGAAGCAAAGCTAAGAAAAATCACAAATCATGACAAGCTAAGGCGTCGACTTGCTCAAAGTCAAGGGCCTTGGGGCTTGAGAGCAATGGGAGAAACCAGAGGTAAGAGAATAGAAGTAGAAGAGATGAAAGGTCTACCAATTCAAATCACTGAAAACACTAATTGTATTTAAGAACCCATTGCTTTGCCTCGCCTCGCGCTTCGACAAAGCTCGAAAGCACATTCTCGTTTGCGAAGCACCTCTAACAACGCTAACATAGAGAAGAGAACCCTCGTAGCTTCACTTCCACATATGAAGCACACTTTTAAAACCAGGTAGGATGTTTAAGATTTTCAAAGATTAAACTAACGTTTTATCAGGGACCAAATTATCAACTATTTATGAATGACCAATTTCTCTCAACTAAACAGGAGGACCAATTTGGTCATTTGACTATTTGCTCAAGGACTAAGTTGGTCCTTCCGTTTGAAATTTAACGGAAAGTTGTAGAAAAATAATGAATATTATAGGGCATTTTTGGAATAACAAAAAATAAAATAAGTAGATAACTAATAAACCCTACCCTCTTCTCATTTTCATTCACGCACTGCACCACGGAAGAACCAATTTGATCCCTGATCAAATAGTCAAGGGACCAAATTGGTCCTCCTATTTAATCTGGGATTAAATTGGTCTTTTATAAATAGTTGAGGGACTAATTTGGTCTTAAACCCTTTTATCAAGTTAACCAAATATAATACCAACCTGGGTATAGTAGCTGAAATTTCAGTATGCTATCCGGTTATTCATGTTTTCGACTAATTTGATAATGCAAAGCAATGCAAAAGACGTACATGAATTATCATAATCATTCTATTATTTGTAGAATGAATGTTTGTTGATTAGTAAAAAGAAACTTAAAATTAAGTGATGAGGATGCTTGGATGAATGGTTTTACACTTAGAGATAAAATGAAATTAATATATATGTGAAAAAGTTGGAGTTGCATTAGTAAAGAAGATTAGAGTCGTCTTAGATAGTTTGGTCACACATAAAACATATTTGATGACCTAATGGAGTAAATATATTAGATTTGACCTATATTAAGAAAGATAGAGGAAGGCCTAAAAGACTTGGTTATGAAGTATAAAAAAATGACTTTCTTATTATAATTAAATGAGAATATGACAATAGAACAATTGAGAAAAATGATTCATGTAGCTGAGCCCACATAGTGGGATAAAAGCTTACTGTTGTGGTATTCTATATCTTCTAGAAAATCAAAGTACTGAAATTATGGCACTGTCAATTTCTTTTGATTATGACAGTTTTGAATCTGCTAAAGCATGCTAGGATGCCACGTCCACATATTAATTTGTAAATTTCACACTAGGAAAATGTTAGTAATTTACATACAAACCTTGCTCAGAGTTGTAACTTTGGCTGGTGGAGAAGCCCTTGAAATTTTTCTATCACCATCAAGCAGCAGATAGCGATAACCACTCACATGATAAGCATTTTCTCCACCCCATCCTCTGGATAATTTCTCCTCAATCTTCACAATCTTTTGTGACACCTAAAAAAAATTTATGAACCGAAACGAGTAAACAGTTTGCATGTTGCTGAATCTCCTGTATCAGGCTCAAGATAAAGTTGCATTTCTAAGTTGCAGTCAAAAGCTGGCTCTTGAATTAGATAAAAGAGCCAAGCATCACTTTTCAAATAACTGAAACACTGCGGTAAATAAAACAAGAGCCAGAAATGCAGAATGTAGATTCAGATTAGCAGCAATCTTTAAGTTCAAAATTTAGGAAATATGACACATTTTCAGCATTGTGAATTTGTGATAATGTCCAATACCCTACAGAGAAAACAAATATATTTTGATTAACAGAACAAAAAATATAACTTCAACGTAAGAGGAGCTAAAACTAGGCTAATGAACGTAACTAGATGTAGTTTATGAGATTTCGGAAGTGGAATATACTACGCAGCAGAAGCAAACAGGCATTGCACATGATAGGGCAGCATGACATGAAGAGGTAGTCAGTGAAGGAAAAACGTACTAGGGTATTAGGTTACTCATTAAGTAGAGACGGATAGAAAAGTTGAATAAAAAATGGATCTGTGTGTGCGCGCGCGCGCACGCGTGCTGTGTAATACTTATAAATAAAATATTAAACAGAGGTCAGCTGTCTGTGTCATGCTCCAGATAGACAAAGACAGTAAGGCAGGCAGCAGGCAGCAGGCAGTACAGCCTAACTGTAGCCTGTGAGGATCAATCTTTCAGGGCATGAAATAAAAGGGAAAAAGAAAGAAATATCTCGAACACAAGGGAATGAGTAGAAATACAAGCACCACAAGAATCACATCACAAGAGGGGAAAAATATTAGAAAACTCTGTTATTCATCTGGTAAATTGTACGGACAATTTTCACCTACATTCTTTTCTAACCCTTATGATAATATAGCATGATGTATGCACCGAAGATAATAATAAGACAGTATTGATGCTTAAAGAAATTGATCATAAAACATAAATTAGTAAACTAGAAAGGCCTTCATAAACGAACATTTACACTGCATTTTCCTAGAAATATTAACATTGATGCCAAAATGAACAAATAAAAAAAACCTACTGCAGAAAGAATGCTTACATTTTCCAAAAGTTGATTCTTAACCAAAGCTATGCCTTGCTCACCATTTATTAAAGAAGATACAGGAATGAGGACGACTATAGTCAAGCTCTTATATTGATAAACACAAAGATATGCACGTTCATGTGTCTGCTGAAGCCAAACTGTTGGGGTTCGTGAACAAGTACCAATTTCCACACCCCACACATCGGTGACAAGAAAACCATCCCCTCCTTTGGACCATTTATCCCGCTGTAAAGGCCGTGGCACATTAACTGTCCTAGGTTCTTCCACAGGAGAAGTATCACGAGATGGACCCCATGACCCATCTGATGCAGCTGAACTAGAGATTGCGGAAACGTTAGACGCAGACTTTGACTTTCTTATATAGGACCAGGAATTCACACTCAAACTTGAGGATAAAGCATGTGGACTCAACCTCATAACAAAATAAGCAAATAAATTTGCTGTGTCATCCTACAGAGATCAATTAAAACATTAAACAAATTTACATGTTACATTTAATATTGACCAAAATTGAAGCAATCTCAGTTATGTCAGTAGGAACAGGAAATACCACCGTACAGGAGAAAGTGTTGTAGACACCAATAGGTCTTGAAATAAGATGAGTGAATTGTATGTTGGAACCACTTGGAGAACCTAAAACTGAAACTAAAGACTGCCAAATACAGCACATAAATAATACTTGGTAACTGAAGTTACAGGTAAGAAAAATAACAACAATTTTCACTATCCCAAAAGCATCATCTCACGAGTCATTCAATAACATTATCATCATAGCATGACAAAGTGCTGATTTAATTAAAGAAATAGTAGACTGCACCCAGGGTTGGAAATTGAACTATCATTGCAGCTATCTATAGACTGACAAGTCATTTATCTCACTCCTATTAATTATGTTGCTCAAAAAGGAAAGTAATTTAGCATATAAGTTATTACCGCAGAACAAAAAAAACAAGTTTCTTAAGTTTGTATAAATGAAATTGCATGGATAAAAAAGAAAATTGTTGAGAAAGAAAAAGAAAGTCACTTAGCAAAAGCATACTCATAGGACACAGGTAAATTACAAGCATTACATTTGCAAAAAAAAAAAAAAGCAAGCAGGATGGCCAGATGCTAAATTCAAGAATTGTATATAAAACATGCATCTCCACTGCAGTAGTGGCCTATAGACAACAATAAAGTTGATTGAATGATTTATATGCAAATAAATAATTAGGAAAAATGGTATTGCACACCTCAAAGGTGCTGTACCAACGAATTTCCTATCAATTGATTCAAATCATGTCAAATTATCCTAAAATGTTCCCATTAGATAAGTACCTGGGCACATTAAAAATTTTCAAGTGGCATCTGATCACCATGGATGTAGGATTGCACTTTTAAACCTTCAAACTGCCATGCAAGGCATGATTGATCTAGCAGCATGGAGAGCATTAGCACCTAGCTATTAAGCAATTCAACATTTACCCGCAAACCACTTTCCCGTTTGGCTGCAATAGTAATCGCCATAAAGGAGCTACTGGTATAATACAACTAGAGAATAGAAGAAATGTAAATACTCAAGTTTGTTGGAGGTATTTGTTAACCTCCACGTATGTCCCACAAGTCGAAACAGGCAAATACGATAAGTTCGATGAACTAAGGACTCGACGTTGTGCAAATCGAAGCCAAAACATCTCAATCATTAGCAAAACTAACAGAAATAATCTCCGGTTGCAAAACAGACTTCGCCAATACATTCAAAATGTTGAAATTGCTTAAAGTATATATATCACACTATTTGAGAGTTGATCGATGGAGAGGATGAGTCGTCGACGAGCTTTTGCGCATAATAGAGTCGGGAGGCCGTGACACATTCAAACAGTCTCCGTTCTCAAAATTGATCATGCGACATCGCCAAAATATCGATTCTATCAAATGAGACCGCTTGTGATCAATTCGGGCAAGTCTGTGCGAGTGTCGAGCAGATCATTGCGATATCGTGTGATTCAAGATAAACTTTTTATGTTTCAGCGTCAAAATCATTCAGACGGACTACATCATTATGTCTGGAATATCAAAAGTACCTAAAATGGACATCCATATCGATTAGGGTCATCGCACGATGAATTTCGACAAATTTTGGCTTGAATCTCGAGAAAATTAGCTTAATTCCCACCTAATCTCACTTAATCCTGCCAAGTCAACCCACATTGTATCCCATCCAACGTGCATCCCATTCCTCCCACTCCCGAGCATGATCTCCCACACCCAACCTTAACTTCACACCAAACACCTACCCCGCTCTCACTCTCTTCATTTTCATTTCTTCATGTCGATCTCCCTCTTGTCTATCTACCATAACTCGTCCTAGCCTTCGCTAACTCCACATCGCATCTCTCTTAGCAAAGTTCATCTCACCTTTCTCTCACCCAATCTTATAGAATCTCATTCGTTCGTCCCAGATCTCATGCCACGGAGATGAAACTCCCTCTCCTGCTCGACCTGGCTGCCGCCATCCCAATCTCGCCTCCTACAATAACTGCTCCTCCCAATCCCTCAATACCATTTTCTCTCTCCTTCCCCCAGCTATTGGCATCTCACACAACCAAACTCCTCACCCCGACATCCTGGCTTCACGCCACCCTCAACCACTGAATCTTCTCTGCCTCGACTTAGTCAAATCCCTACCGACCAGCCTACCCCCGTCTTCCTCTATCCCAATTGTGCTACTCCTGTCTCTCCTTCTTTTAAGCGTAGCCACCAATTGCCTTCCAACCTTTTGTTATGTCGTCACCCAACTGACCTTAAACACTTACCCTCTTCCCAACATTCTTTATATCTCTAAAGCAAAGAAAAAAAATCAATTTCTCTCTCTAGACAGAGAGGAAAGTCCTTCTGAATCTCTCTATCTAGCACTCTCTTTCTTTCTCTCTAACCCTATCTCTCTTTCTCTCTAACCCTATCTCTCTTTCTCTCTCTAGAAAACAACCAGGCAAAAAAATATATATATAGAGAAAAAATCTTCTCCCCTCCCCCACCTCACATTTGCTTTGGAATCCGTGCAATCGCCTCAAAATCTGTGCCAACATTGCATTGTTTTGCATGTGAAAGTATAAAACACAAAAATGTCTAAAAATCACTTAAGTATTCACGCACATTGTTCCAACATGACGGAGAAATTTGCAAATTAAGTACTCATGTGCATTGTTCAAACACGATAAGAAAAATTGTCTTGCTTGTGTAGGTATTTGAAGACCTATGCATTGTTTCTTAAAAGAGTGACAGGTACGAAAATTCTGACCAAGCACGTTTCTTATAAGCATGGTGGGTAGGCCTAGCTCTTCCGATAGTCCCTGCACATAGACGATACTGGGAGACTAAAGAAATTTCATTGAACTTTGCATTAACAACGAACTCAAACTAAATCGAAATAAAATGAACTTAAACATAAAAAATAAAACTTAAATTAAAAATCAAGCTCTACAGGTATGCTTAACGGCCTACGCGTCGCTTCTTATAAGGGCAGTAAGTACGAAGACCCCTTGACCACAGTGTCATAAAACACTGACCAAGCACACTTCTTATAAGCGTGACAGGTACAAAGACTCTCTAGTCAATTTTGCGTGGCCATACACGCTTCTTATAATCACAATGGTCAAGCCCAACTTTCACAAAACAGCCCCCTAAGTAAGAACAATGCCAGGAAGCTATCGAAATATTGTTGAAATTTACACAAATAGGAGACTTAAATGAACTAGTTTAAACAAAAAATTCTAAACCTAAATTGAACATTAAAATAATTTCTAAATTAATTTGAGCCTACTAAATTTTCAAATATATAGTTGCAAAATTAAAACTTAATTGAAATTAGAGTGAGTTGGATACCTGCAAATGAACATGAACAAGATCATTTACTAAACATTTGGATCATCTTGCAAATTGCAAGCCACATTGGAATGACTGAAAGGATTTCAAGAGATTATGTAATTGAAATATAAAGAGGACTTATAAGATACTTGATTGTTGGATTGCAAAGCACATGCAATGTATTTGATAGCCTATCAAAAAACATAAATATAACATTACAATGTCTCCATTAATAATTAGCTTCAAATATAATGTAGTTCAACTGAAATTGATAAGATGCTTGCACGAAGTTTAACAACCACATCAATGAGCATGCTTATAACCCCTGTGTTAGCTCACATGTTTAAACAATCTAAGCAACTCAAGTTTACTAAAGGAGCTGTAAAGGATCAACTTCCAAATGATAATAGAATCTGAGTCAGATTTTAAATGAAATTATTTTCAACCTGATAGCTCTCTAAGAGCAAGAGCATGGTGAAATAATTTACTGATAGGCGTGAACATGACTCTTTAATAAACACTTGCATAGTATTATGCATTGCATCAAACGAATAGGAAGCAGCCTAAAAGCATCCAAATAAATCTTATGGTGTATTTCAAGTTCAATTATTAAAGAGACAAGTGCAAATAAAAACAAATTATCTTGAATTACAACATAAGCCTAAAATACCTAATGCCATTAAATCTGCAACATAAATTTAAAAGCAGACAATAGGACATAGATACAAGTTTAGTTGAATTTCTGTATACATTAAGAGGCAATTTCGCATCCAAATTCATCATGTCAAAATGCATGCAAGCGATCAAAGTCTTAAATGAAATGAGTATTGCACAAGTTACAAGGCACTCAAATATTCAAATCGGTGATATTAAGATATGTGCAAATAGCCAAAAGAATGATATTTGCACGCGTTATGAGAAAAAATCAAGATTTAAATGCAATGTCTTGAAAAGCGTTCAATAAATTTTAAATAACTCGTATGACCACAACACTATGCTAAAAACTTAAATCAAGTGTCTGAGGATGTTGTGCAGGTTAAAACTAAGCAGGCTCAAATATTATCTTGCCTAGAAAAATGTGCAAATATTTTACAGGTTGATAATTTCTTTTGAAATATACATACATCTCATAATTCTAATTATTAAAGACTGATATATGAGAACACTATTAATGGGTAGCTCTACCTATCAGGTAAAGTTATAATCCCCACTTAACTAGTTCGATCCTTCTCCTTATAAAAAACAAAGTTGACAAAATTGGTTGCAAGTTAAATGCTCAATCACTAAGGAGAAAATCCTATTTTACATTTGCATATGACTATCAATAATGCTAATGAAGAAATTTTATTTTTAAATGTAAACTCCCAGCATCAAGTCTGAAATTATAATTACAGGTTTCAATTGTATATCCAATTATCGCTAACAAATAGAATTGATAAGGTATCTGGCTATGTTGATTGAAATTATTAACCCATGAATCATCATTATTAGAATATTTAAAATATTAATGTTCAATCATTCTAAATTTAATTTCTCAAGATATAAACCTACATCTGATTATTTGTTATTAGATTAATGAAGTCGATAGAATCAAATATAATAAACTGAATAATTAAGTAGGTTTAAATATCCCGATGATGATTGTGTTGAATGAAGATTTCAACTAGAGTTCAATTGAATAATTAAGTAGGTTTAAATAAGATGATGATTGTGTTGAATGAAAATTTCAACAGATGAGATATCAACATCAAAGTATATTTAAAATTCTAAATCAAATCAACCTAATGACAATTTTCAATGAAGCTACAAAAACTTATAAACTATTCAAATAAAATTCAACATTAAATAACTTAAAGTTGACAATCCATTCAATCTACCTTCGAATTGTTTGTCATGTAACAAATTTTAAAAAATTTAAGCCCAAAAATGTCAGTGAAATGTACCTTATTCACTCTCAAATAATCTTATGCCAACAATGACATAGCCCGTGTCCTTTGTCCATGTGGTTTGGCAAGTAATCTCCACATATGATGTGATTACGATCAAAGTATTTTAACCGAGTGACTTGGCCTCTTAATAACCCCACAATATTACAGTCACGATTGTAACCCATATGTTCTAATGGCTCCTTAAGTGTTGAATCATATGGTACATTTGATAGGGCAAAAACTCTTTATTAGCTAAGATGAACTTAAAGTTGTCTCCTTAAACAAATATCAACTTCAATTCTATAAGTTTCTTGGATGGCAATGATTCGACAAGGATCCTTCGATCAGGTTGACTATCTCCTCTGACTAAGTAGATAAGAGACCAAGATAGCCCGAGACGATGGAACCATGAGATCTTGATAAGGCGTGTCATCATTTCCCTAACCTAGGGGTGTAAAACGAAGCGTTAAACAAGCTACTTTGTCGGCTCGATTAGAGCTCGTTCGTTCATTTAATTAATCGACGAGCAACACTTTTTGTAAATACTGATTGTTAAATGAACAAGCTTGAACAGTTATTGTTGATTCGATTATGTTGTGAGCGATGTCATTTAAAGTTCACAAGCTCGTTAAGAAGATAATGGCTCGATTAAGGCTCGATTAAAACGATTAAGCTTGTTAACAATCGTATAAGGCTCGATAATATTAAAACTCGTTAAAAACACTAAACCAGAGCTCAAGCTTGAACACCATAAAGCAAAAGCGAATGATCAGCCGAGCTGAATAATCAGCTCGGCTTCGAAAAATGATGAGCTTGAACTTGAGCAGATTTCGGTTGGTTTAGGTTTTTTAACTAACCAACAGCTTGCTTATAACAAACTTGGAACCAAATATAAGTCCTCACAAAATGAGAGCAAAATCTCTAGGTAGTGCCTTATCTACTACTTCATTTGCCTACTGAAAATTTATTTGACAAATTCAAACTCTCGTAATTGAAAAGTCGGATGTGAATTTTTGAAACTCACAAAGTTGCTCCATAAATTTTTGAGTTAGATTTTTTTGTCTTTTAAATAAAACAAAACTCCATCAGAGAGAAGAATGCCAGACTGAAAAAAAAAAGTAACAAGATTAATTTCTGCTTTCACCAACATAAAATGCATTGAAGCAACAATATGATGAGAGGGTGGAATTAATTTGAAAGGGCTGGCGGAAAAAAGAGAAGGTCAAAGCTAACATATTGGAAGCAGATGTAGAATATTTAGATAAACTAAAATCAACAGCAAATGTAAACACAGATTATTGGGAAAGAAATATCATAAAGCTGGAACCCACTGATACATGGTGATGATGATTCAACATGAACAATTTTGTGCATCTCCTACCAATGGGCACTCATTTTTATATTAGTAATGATGCATGGAGCTCAAATTAGAGAGTAGTGTAACCGAATAAGCACATTGAAGATCAACATTCCAGTAATATACCATGTTTAGCTCCTCTAACAATGTGTTCTTGGAATTCAACGTTGCATTAGCATGAGTGGCAAATGCCCTTTGGCATTACAGTTTAAAATAGCACATAGTATCTGTAAGGATGTCAATCTACTTTCACGCTTTCTTTTAAGTCACAGAAGATAAACAAGCTTAAACAGCTAAATGAAAAAAGGAACATCAATATCTAAGCATTCAATCCAACCATGTATAAACAACACAACCAAAATAAATTCTCTTGCAACTTGCAGAATTTTCAAAATCCAAAAGATAATTTGTAAATGTTAACTGATTCATCCTACCTGAATTTCAATTGCCATATCTCTTGATATTGTAAGCATTTGAACAGTTCCTCGCTCCTTTAAACATTCACGAAAGGAAGGCAACTGAGTTTTTTTACCAGTAGTAAAATCTGTTCCAAAAGCATTAGTTGTTAGTGAATAAGTTTCAGAACAGTGAAATCAAACAAGTCTTGTGAGATCCAAAAAAAAAAAAAAAAAGAGTGAGAGAGAGAGAGATAAAACCAGGAAATTTATTCCTTCCAAGTAAATAAATTGAAATGACGGAACTTGTCAGAATGCCACAAATATGTTTACCAGCTAGGTAGTCAGTGAGAAAGTAATACAAATGAGTGCGCGCAAATTCACCACTTGGTTGTTTATCGAGTAAAGTTTTCAGAGAACTATGAAACATGACAAAAAGGGAGTGTATCTCCTTTAACACTCCTCGCAGGGCTTCAGATCTCCAAATCGATTCAGCATATTTACTTTTCTCAACAACCTGAAGGAAGAGAGACATTTCACTTCAAATAGATATAGATGTTATAACAAGCAGAAGTAAAAAAAAAAAAAAAAAAGTCCATTGTAATTGCCTAGCACATGAGAATTCAAAAATTAAAAAAAGATTAAAAAGTTGCGCATGAGCATGGGAAAATGTAAACCCTAGCTCACAAACAGTATCCAGGAGAAACAATTATCTTTGTATCTAATGGCATACATTGTGGCTAGTTTGATAATCATGGAATTGCAAAACTGGCCGCCCATCTTGCTATCCATAATGAACAATCCATACCCTTAATCTTGCTATCCATCATGAACAATCTATGGGTCTTAGGAAGCAGAAATCTTTCTCAGATTTTCAGGAAAATATATATATATGCAGGCTATAAAATATCTTCCTTTGTTTCCAATATAATTAGTAGTTTCAATAGATAAAACTTACTGCTTGTAAAATAAAAACTTGTTATATGAATTGAGGGGTAATATGCCCAATGAAATACACACAACATTCAAATAATTTCTCCTCTTATTTATTGGTGTCAGAGCTGTAGGAACAACGAGTCTACATCTTTGTTTTTCTAGAATTTTTCCTTGGTCCAAAACCCCCTCTCTACCACCAGTCCACTACAACCTATCGTGCACCGCTTAAACTCCACCTCTACCACTATAGGCACCTACTCCCGCAAGAGCATATCCATTTTTCTTTTAAAGGAAAATATCATTTATATCAGAAATTGTTGACCAATCAGATAACTCAAATCAAGTCACTGTAGCTGAGTGCCAAATCTTTCAATCTACTTTTAAATTGAATGGAAAAGGTTAACTTATTTGGTCTCAGATTGTGAAAGTCTTTCTCAAAGAGAAATTTGAGCCACCTAATTGACCTCAATTTTTCCACATGGGATGTACATGTTCATTAATTATGTCCTGGTTGTTAAATTTAATGATACAAGAAGTCAACAGAACATGCATGTTCCAAACCACAACTAAGAATATCCGGGGAATTGTAAAGCAAGGTATTACAATGTGCATGATGTTGCCATAGTCTATAAGATCAAAGATAAAATTTAACATCACCAACAAGGTGCACATTCGATTACTAATACTATAAAAAAAATAAAAAATAAAAAAAATAAAAAAAAACTCTATGGTTCAAACTTGATTACTAGTACATTAAAATGAGATGTAATGAAGATATTGTAATATTACAAACTTCTGTAGAAAAAGAAACCATGAATTCTTGGCTAAACTAAAACTGCGTATAACTAAGCATGCATTCATAAAAGGCCCCATTCCAGCCAAAATGAAGTCTTCTTTAGCATTAGAAATGAAGAATGAAGACACGGCGTTATGTTAGAAACACTACCTACTGGTGAAAATGCTACTTTGCATGTTGCCCCTACTTCAAATGCAAGCAAAACCGAGCATACCAACCTAAAACATACTCATTAAATCCCAGTAATAAAAAAATATGTTTTGCAACTATTTAAGAAGGAAGGACATACAAAAGATATCTACTTCAAACTCCAAGGGAAGCCTCCATACAACAAAAACAAACCGCCATATTAAAGCTAGTCCAAATATCATCAAGCAAACACTTTATCGCTGGAAGAAAAAATTATCATTGACCAATAAGGATTAAACAAGAAGATAAAGAAACTCCGTATCTTTTTTGACGGCAATTAATAAATCGGGAACATGTTCTATGACTTAATCAGAAGAGTATTTAGGCTTATGAAACAATTTAAAATGAAATATAGATAATAGACTAAAAATAATTGATCACATGAACAACTCTTGCAACAAATTCTCTTTCTTATATACTCTGCCTAAAAAAGTATAAATAAAAGTTGCTGATGAAAATTTCGCAGAAATTGCCAAAAAGGGATAAATAAACTTTACATATTTCCTTCCATTATAACATGTTCTTCACGTACCAAAATTATCCATGAACTTATTATCTATTTAAAATTGACATTTGACTTAAGCTACATTACAATATTTTATCTACTCATTGTCAATTTAAGATAGAACTACGAGGAAGATGATTGTGCATGGAAAGGGACAACTTATACTATCAGGATATAAATAGTAATAACCACTTGCCTTAGTTTTATTTATCTAAAAATTTGAATATAAGAAGGAAACAAATTTGACTCCACCATATTTAGATTACGTAGTTATCCTTTAATCTATTTTATATTTACTTTTACTCTCTTAATCTTTTGCTTTTAATTTACTTAAATCTTTTTTCACATCCTTAGTTTCCCCCAAGACCACTCATCACTCATCTCAAACCTAACATCCACTCCAAAGCCCCACCTAAGAAAAACTAAGACCTAATCTCGTTCCCTACCCATCAACACCCATGTAAACTCTACCAAACCTAACTATCTACCACAGATCATTAATTCACATCTTAAGCTAACTATTTACCCCACCTAAAACTCATTTTCGAAAGAGATCTTTCAAATCAGCTCAAACTAGATCAATCCAAACTAATCTTATAAGTTCAACTAGAAGATCAAACTAAACCCCTCAATATTTCACCAATAACTACATATATCATCTTTAGACATTAATCTAAATATCCATAATATTTTTACCTCTTAATCTCACCAAAAGCTGCCTACCACAATCAACTACATTCCTAAAATTGCCTCCCTAATAAAATTTTAGAAAACAAAACACCTATTGAAACCCTTGCAAAAATTTCCTAATTAAACAACATTCATTACTTTACAAAAAACTTTCGGAAGAATTACATATGTCATCAATTCAATAAGGGTATAAATACTACTATCCCAATAACAAAAGGGTCTTCTTCATGTTCCAAGATGTTTCGATTGCAGAAAATCAATGACTATTGTTTTCAGAGGAAGTCTTGAAACAAATATAACCCTGATTTTTTCACACGATCTCACAACTAACTGCCATCCAAAAGTCCCAAATACTTTTAAGACTTCCCTATATAGAGAAGAAATCTCCTCAAACAACAACTCTAATGAAATCCTTCCTTATGAAACTAAGATATTACTACATGTACGCATAAGAAGAAAGAAAGAAAAAAATCCAACACTTAAACAAAGTATGCTCAACCATCCAAATTCATGCAAGATAAGTCACAAAAAGAGAAGGAAAGGTGTTTCTCTATCCCTAAAATTTAAAATCACCATGATATCAGTCTTCTTATTGCATTCAAGAAAAAAAAACAAAAAACCTAAAAACATGCACGTAATATCCAATAGACAACTTTATTTCACTTTCCAATATTTCCACCTCTTATGAAACCTTTTTTTATTGAGATCAACAATATTACGATTCTAATGACTATCCAAAAAGCACTTAAAAATGAAAAAAATTATGATTGTAGAAATGAGATCCCTAAAAAAGAATCAATATGAGAAGTAGTAGAATTGTCAAAACAAAAAAATAATTGGATGTAAGTGAATATATATCATCAAATACAATGCACATAGGACATTTAAAAGATATAAAGCTAGAATTATAGCAAAAGGCTATACTCAGACCAATTGAGTAAATTGGGGAGGCACTAGTCAAAAAGCTAAACCCTACCAGATATATCTACCTAGGCAGCCAACCATAATTGGTCCTTATAATAATTAGATGTAAAAATTGATATCCTTATCAAGATTTCAGTACCAACTATGTATGCAAGTTAAAGAAAGCTATCAATAAACTCAAATAGTACCCAAGATCATGTTTTGGCAGGTATAGCAAAGCCTTGCAAGCACACTATTCACTAATCTATATATATATATATATATATATATATATATATATATATTAAAGTAAAATTATAATTCTCATAGTGTATGTGGATGGCATGATCATTACCAAGGAAATAAAAAGGGTGAAAGATCAACTTTTTAAATAATTTGAAGTAAAATCTAGTAAGACTCAAATATCTCCTTGGAATTGAAATGACCCACTCAAATGTTGGGATATTCATCTTCCAACAAAAATATGTCCTTGATCTAATAAATGAGACAAATATGATGGGATGCAAGCCCTCAAAAAGAAGCAAAGTCTTGGACTCTACCTCTGGCTTGTGCATTGAAACCACCTCTCTCTCAATTGATCGAAATCAATTCTTTGTTTAGCGCATACATTCGTTCATCAAAGTGGAACGTGACAGAATTTATTTTTGTATATACCTCACATTGATGAATACATTTACTGAAATGTTGAGCCATGAGAAGAAATATTTTATTAAATACACCTTGGATAAGAGATGAGGGGTTATAATGTGTTGATAGACACTAATTCCAAACAAGCTTGATTGCATCTAAAATTAATCTTATTTTGGACTACGAATTGCCTCATCAAATTTATAAAATTTTTATTAGTAATCAAATGTGGGTGCATGGGAGTGCTAATACTTAATGTTCTTAATTTTTTGAATAATGGCTTCTAAAACTGACATTAATTTGATTGGTAATAATCTCATAAAGAATAAGACAAATTCTTTATGGATATATGTAAAAAAATTAGAAAAAATATGATTTAATCAGAGCTGGTGGCAATGTAGAATTTCAATGTCATTTTTATCAAGAAAAATTCAAGATAACATATTTTAATGTCAAACCTGATTAGCTCAGGTAACTTGGGAGTTGGGATAAGCATTCTATCATACCCTAAAACAACATCTAAACAAATTCAGAAAGGACGAAGACGAAATGTTGATACTAAACACAAAAGAAGAATGATGCATTTAAGAAGGTTAAACTTTTGAATATAATATAATATTAGATTGCAAAACATCTTTTATCATTATAAAGTTTCTTTTATGATATCATATTTCACTTTGTGATATCTTTAATAGTAAAAAATGAAAATAAAATATTTTATATTAATAATTTATTAGAACATGTGCCTATGACATGTCATGTACTACTTATGGCAATTATGTCATGTCATCGTGCTCGTTTCATGTCGTGTCCATATCTTCATCTCCCTATCCATAATTCACAACTCGTCTACCTTGTCCACATAAGATTAGACATAGCCTATACTACAAGTGTTTTAAGAAAATTTAGGAAAATTCTTATAGAAATGCATCTATAGGCAGTAACACAAACTCTTCAATACCCACCAGGAAAAGAAATATTATTCATAAAAAATACAAAACTTAGTTTAGAAGCATGCATTGATGTTGGTATATAGAAGATCTAATATGAGTTAATTCACTTTTATCTGTGGGAATCTAATCAATTAGAGAATTAAAAAGCAACCAGGGATCACCAAAAGTAACATTAAAGCTGAAATTCAAGAAATAGTCTGATGGATTTGAGAACTAGTATGGATCAAAATTATACTAGATGACATATGAATAAAAAATAGAAAAAAAACTATAAAATTATATTAAGACAACAAATCAAAAATCAACATCACACACAATCTAGTCCAGCATGACCTACAACACAGAGAAATTGATTGATATTTCAACAAAGAAAAACCAGGATGTGGACAAATATGTATCTCATATGTTAAATGCACAATTAGTTGGTTAACATCTCAGCCAAAAGGACTACCGAACACTACATTCCAAATAATCACCTCCAAATTATATATTAATAATATCTGCTCTACAGCTTGAGAAAAAGTATTAGCATAAATAGTGGCCAGTTTGGCAATTCTTGGATTAAAAAGCTAACAACCTATCTTGCTATTCTTGGTATTCCTTATTGGCAATCCATAGACCTCGAGATAAAAATCCTTCTTGAGAAGAAATGCCAGTAAATTTAAAAGATCTTCTTTTATTTTTTTAATATAATTATAATCTAGAATCCTAATGTTTTAATAGCACGGTAAGACTCCTAAGAAACACAATATTCAAATAATTTTTTTTTTCTTCAACATCAATGATGCACTTAAACCACTCTTAATAACATGGGCATAAAAACATGATAAAATCAGCAAAGCATGTGCCATAACCAGCTCGCTAACACTATGTCAGAAGAACTCAAAGCAAAATTGCAGAGGATGTAAAGGGCAAAGCTGTACCTTTTAAAAATGAAGGTAAGATTTAAGTTTTTTGTGAATTAATTTAAGAAACATGCCAATTTATAGACAAAATGATACCCACCATGTTGTTCAGATTAATGTCACTATCAAATCTTTATAATTCACTCTGAAGAAACTTTATAAACCACCATCAAAGTGATCCCAAACAGCCCCTCAGTTAATTGGGAACTCTAAAGAGAAGCAGTGAAACCACTGAAGTAAGAAGGATTTTCTTATTTTGCTACGAATGAGCGAACTAGTAAGGCCCAAGCATGAAAGGCATAAGAAGCCTTCCGTTTAGAGGAAATCAATTATAAATAAATTTATTTAACATAAATAGGACATATTAAAGAAAAAGGATTCTTGTAGCCCACCCCATGTAGTGGGATAAAGGCTTGTTGTTGTTGTTGTAGTAATATGCCTCCAAAATTTTGACCATCAGCAGGAAAAATAAATAAGATGCAAACACATCCAAATTTGACAAAATCAACCATTTTGAGGGTGGTATAGTATCACTGCAAGTCTGCAACCTATAGGAACTAGAAACATGGTATGACAAAACAGGCAAGCATTGTTTGCTAGAATATATGTAGCACGAGATCAATAATGCACATTACTTGGAACAATCCGTTTCAAGAGATGGATATATACCATGATCATCCATATATCTGGCTCGCCTCATAGAACACATGTGAGTGCCTTTCTGCCTCTATAACCTCACAAGCAGCCCCTGGAGAAAAAATTCTGCATAAAGCTTGGTTAAGTGCCTTAGTATCACATGAACAATGTAATGACCCAGTAAGATAGTTGATTGTTCATAAAACTCAGTTAAAATGGAAGCCATAGAAAAGCCAATACCATAAGAAACAGCATCTTTTTGACAAAACAGAATGCTTTTCAAACTCAAATAAAATTTATAAAAACATATCACAGCAGAATGTTGTAAACAAGTAATATGTGAGATATATAGATGCAAGAGAGCATCAACGAGATTTGGATTAACTGAAAAAGAAAAATATGACATGGAGATGTTGATGGCTCAAGGAACTATAGATTGTAGAGGACAAATATGAAAGATCTGCTTGCCCAAAAAAATCATACGAAAGCACTTCTGGTTCCCCTATAAAATGAGTAAGGAGAAACAAAAGATATGAATGAGAAAACTCGAATGAAAATTGCGGCAGTACAAGTCATAGTTAGCTAAAAAAATGACTACATTTTCCAAAACAATCCAAAAAAAAAAAAAAAGTTCAAGGCTGCAAAGGAGCTAAACCAAATATATTTTCATTCTTTTTTTTCGGCTCATATTTATTTTAGGCTGAATTTCTCTTATCTTTATTAATCGTTTCTTATTAAGATTAACTATCCTCTTTGGATATCAGTAAGCTTGATTTTTAAAATCGAATTAGATTTGATATAAGAAAATAGTAGAATTAAAGTTAAAATATTTAATTATGTCCTTACAACCCCTATTTCTATGAATAAAAAAAGATTGCTTGTAGTTTTTATTACATATTGATAATTGAAATATAAATTATTTATAAGACCATTTCTATCTTCTCTAAATCCAAGATGTGAATGCGAAGATCTTTCTGTTCAATCAAGTTTAGTATCAACGCATCTCCTGCAATATTAGACTCCACTGTTTTTTTTTTTTTTTTTCATCCCATGCCTTGTAATAAGTTTCATAATTATCACTTTTCTACTTATGTCACTCTTTCCTAAAACTATCCCTATACCACTGATTTCTCACCCCTTACCCTAACCTTATTTCATACAAATACATTTCACAATAAATTATTTCAAGCTAAACAATTTCACGTGAATCTGAAAGCCTAGTTATGTGAATCTAACTTGTGTAGCTCCTGGTCATTCCAAATCTTGTGTCTCTCATCCCTCTCTCAACCCCTAAATTCACATCAAATGCATGCATTCACATGCTTCATACATACACCAATGCATGTGTTTGCACGACAATGCCCGCTCGCCCACTTTCCATGACTTTTAACACACAAATCCTGCATCACAAAACTCAGCCACCTACATTGTTTTGTTTTTTGTTTACATTGTCACATGGAAGCCATAGCAACTCCCAGATGCATCTGACCCTCATCACCATCTTTCACAAGAGCACATGACTCCTACAATACCATAACAACAACAACATATGTGAACGTTGTGAAAGAGTCAAATCCTCCACTCCCATCTAAGCCTTCTCCAATCACTCCTATCACTTACAATTAGCATCCACACCTTTCATTGAAGAAATCCTTAACAATATTTGAACTCTTATAATAATGCATCCAATGCTACACAGCCTCAATCTCACATATGGCCTCTCGCATACAAAGTAAAATCTTACACAATCAATCAATAGCATGTTATCATTATAATATGATCACCTGAATAACAATAATCATATCATTTAAAACAATTTATAAGAATTTTTATGAAAAGAAAATACTAATCAGATTTATTTTAATTATTTCAAGCTCGCTTTCACTATATTTTTAACTACCTAGTGTTCCAAAATTTTATTTACATGGCTTATAACATCAAATTATCATACTTCTATGGATTTAAATATACATTATATTTAATTTATAAGAAATTTTTGTATAAAAATTTCTATATAACTTTAAGAACTTCATTAACCCCTTCATGTTCAAATATCAAATGATATAAATACCCCTCTATTTTTCTAAATGGATGATATGCATGATGTCCATAAATCCCTCTTGACATTTTTTAACTAAAATTCCATAAATATCCTTTCCATTAATTTTTTTCTTATTAAACAGAAAGGGTATTTGCCTTTTTAGCCAAATAACCTAACTACTTCTCAACTTTACATATACATAACATGTAAGATGCCTAAATTTTTCATTATGTTATCATGATTCATGTTTCCATTAAAACCTTAGGCATTTGATTAAAATTATTAAAAAGAAATAGTATATTTGAAATTAAACCAAAAAGTAACTTTAATTTTCATTGAAGTGCTAAAAATCCATATCCAATTCACTCCTAACCATTTTGCAAGTCATGAAGAGATTAGAAAAAATAAAATAGTGAGGAAGGGAAGAAAAATGCAAGTCAATTTTGAAGGCAAATCATTGAGTAAAAAAAATTCACCAAATAAGTTTAGATAGAAAACAATTATTCTTGTGTTAAATCTTTTAAATTTGTTTTCATAATTTATAGTACGGCTGACATGACTAATGTATTTTATATGTATCTTAAAATCTACAGCTTGACCTATAATGACTTCATATTGTGTAGATGAAAAACTAGTGTTTCCTTTGTTGCAGAATATTGTGTAAATGTGCATGGTAGATGGAATACTATGAACTTCATGATTGTTCTTGTCATGATTTACCATGAAATGATGTATTGATGAACCTGTAAGGCTGATTTCATTTTATATTAGCAAGCTATAGTATGTAAAATGAGACATTGATAGTGTTTTGACAAATTTATGAATTAACAAGTTTATGTCTAATGTAAAATAGTTTTGTAGAATCATGAAATATTTATGTTGACAAGCTAATTTATGATCATATTAAAACTTGTAGAAATCTATATGTTTCATTTGACATAAGAATGTTATATGAAAAAGTTATACATTGTATGCTTAGCAATTGCTCTATATGATACTATTGGCATGATGACACATAATTCTTTGACACAAATTATTATGTTTCTATACTATGGTAAACATGAAAACAAAAGTTACAAGCTATCCACAAGTGAATAATGTTATTTTACTCTACAAGAAGACAAGTTAATGAACTTAACTTCTATTGTTTGAGATCAGTACAGTGTCAGCTCTCTATTTAATGTATTGAGAAGTTTAAATTACAAATTCAACAGCACATACTATGATTTATGGGACTCCCCTTTTGGCATGGAGAAAAATTTTGTAGGCACCTCATATTGTGATAATCTCTTTCAAGAAGAAAGTAACAATGGGCACTAAGATGATAGTGTTAGTTCAACCTATGTGATTATGTTGTGAAATGTTTTACTTAGATGAAACGAGCCACTCACTACATCTCCTTTCTTGCTTCCATAATGTATGAAAGGAATCACGGATGCAATGAAATGATATGATAATTTATATGTTAACAGCAATGATATTCCATGCCATAACTTTAAATCCAAGGATTTATCACTATGATTGTCAAGTCAAGCATAATATGATAGTATAACGTAACATATACATATGACTTATGATAATTTGCTAGAATATGATCGATTATTTACTTTATTTATATTCCATAATAAAGTAGAATTAGTACATAATCATGCTTGCAAGCCATGTAGAAAAAAAGGTGTGGTTACATTCCTCATTACATGTATGAACACCAAAGTAAGTGCAGGACGATGCACAAAGAGAAGCAACATTTTTTACTTTCTAGAGCATTCATAACTTGTATATAATATATAAATAAATATTTTATGTATATAATAATCACTTAACTAGTCAAACTTAAATAACATTGGATAATAATTTCTGATAAATATAATGATATGTTCAACAACAATAGTTTTCAACCATCTAAAAAACTAATGAATTAAAGATATAAATAATGAAGTGATGAAAGAAAACTTAAAAATCAAGAATTTCATGAGATTGAGCGATCAACTAGAGATTGAGAGGTTGAGAGACAGAAACAATTTAGAGTGAGTGAAAAAATAATACTAGCTCCATGATTATTATCAAGAGCTTAGTAATTTATATTTTGAATTGATTTGAATCCCTTATGTTAATACTTATTTAATTTTCTGCAATAATAAACCTTGCAAACTCTACATCATCATATGAAAAAATTACCTAAATATCTTGCTTCTATCATGATATGAAAATTATGGGCATTGTGCATTATCAAGCTTATGTTGCCTAGTCAAGATGCTTTAAAGTCTATACTCTTCTTTGTGTGGGTTTTTTAGCTTTTAAATTGTGCTTTGGATAGAACAAATTGATCTCAAATAATAGAAAACCACCATTAAGAATGACTATGCAACTTTCTTTTTGTTAACTAGCTCTATCGAATTCTTCACTGATTGTCAAGGATCTTCAATCTACGCATGAGTAGATACTAATGCCTCGTCCATGACCTCCACCTAAACATTTCATAACAAATGTTCTTTGTAGACTGAGTGAATTTATGAGCATAAAGTTAGCTAGTTAAATCAAAAAAGATTAGATTTTTATGAACCTATCAAAATGAGTCGAATAGAGCTACTTACAAAAGAGCTAAACAAAACCCACTTCATGCCTTTTTAGCTATCTTTATTTTTGACCAATTTTTCTTATTTTTATTAGATTTATTTTATTAGACATAATTACCCTCTTTAAATAATAATAAGCTTGAATTTAAATATTTTATTAAAATTCTATTTTATTTCAAATAAGATTGTATTTGAATTTTAAGATCAAGTTATTCACCATTTTCTTGTAACCTCATTTCTATAAATAGAGATTCATGACTTATATTTATATTAAAATTGATAAATGAATGATTACAAATTACTAAGGAGACCAACTAAGTGCTCTCCAAGTGTAAGTTGTGTACGTAGATTGCTCCAAGCAAAGTATTCAAAGTTACCTTCTTCTTTTCCCTCCATCAAAGATTTAACTATGCTGCTCTAGTGATGTGTTGACCATGTGAAAGAATTGAAGCTCACGTTAGACTTGGGTATATGATTCGGAGTTTACAAAGTTTGAATGCATGAAATTATAATTTTAATCAAGAGCGCCATTAAAATTCAGATGCAATCCGTTGAAGCGTCAACAGAAGCCAACAAGAAAGACAAAAAAAAACTTCACTGTCGAGAAAACCATTATAAATGAATCCAATTTCCTCAAGGTTTGAGTTTTCAAATAGATTCAACTATACTGCAGTAGAAGTGACTTAAACTTGAATAGTACAGATTTTTTAGAAGGAAATAAAAACTTCCTCTCAGGGCTAAGTGTATTAGCGTTAACAAAATATTATGCATACCTTGTAAATGTAATCATTCCTTCACAAAGTCCGATCACAGATAGCTGTGATGAGTAGGGACACTCTGATGGATAAAAGAACAATATCTTGTCAAGCTCTTGACCTTCATGCTGCCCCCTTCTTGAGTCAAAAATACAAAACTGGATCCCTTCATTAGCAATATTTACTGATGATAATCCCATTGAAAATTGTGTAGTCTCACTAACAATAGACAAAAAACAAGAGCTTCTTATTTATCATCAAACAACAAAAAACAAATATATAAAATAAGAACAATAAAGCCAATCCTTGTCTAGATTTCTTAGAGCACATTTCCTCTAAAGGAATTAAAAGAAAAATACAGAAGTAAACCTTCCAAAGCACTGATAAAGAAACTAGATTTTTCAATTTTCAATATCCTCTCAGGAGTAACATTCAATGAATCGGAGAATTGATGATGAAGAAAAAAGGTACCAAAATTCATACTAATCTAATTGGATTAATAATCCATAAAATTGAGGGAGAAACAAATATGCTCATGAGAATGGGATGGTCTTAAGAAATCATATATACAAGAGATTTCACCTGAAATATTGAAAAAAGAAAATGTGAAATGGAACTGAGCACTCCTTAGTGCTAGTAAAATTCAAGAGATAGCGATTAGTTAACAGTGAACGATCCATGATCTCCACAAGGATGATTAAATAGGATATGATTGGAGCAGTATTTTTTGGCAATCCTTGGTATTATTAAATGGTGTACTTATTTGATTCAAACTGAACTACTAATGACCTATAAGTTGTGATGCTGCTTTCAAAGTTCTAGTTTCAAGCTTCAAGATTATTATGTACATAGTATATTGATTTTGCCGGCAAAAATTTTCAACTTTTTTCCTAGAAATTGTCGCTTATGAACGTGCATTGCCAAAGAACAAAAGCAAAAGAGGGAGGAAGTATCGAAGGATAGCAAGCAGCAAACAGTGTCTAGACCGAGAGAGGCATGCTCCTTGTGGCTGCCAAAGAGAGTAAAAACCAAGCTCAAAGGATCGGGAAGTAGCAATGCAACAACAACGACAACATGCAAGCAAGATCGAGAACTCCATCATGTGGAACAAGCGAGGGTTGTAGGCACAACAAGTTGCATGTAGCAGCAATCAAACATAGTGTCTCTCAATATCAGAGTGAGCAAAAAATGACATGCCACAAAAAACTAATGTCTCCAAAATAGAACTTAAACCATTGCATATTGCTTCAAGATAAAAAAAGTTATTTAGGAGCAAAATCATATCAAAACACAGATCCTTTAACAATATTCAATTGGAATAATCATCATGAATGATTTATAGATAATTTCTTAATCATTTCTTTTAACCAAAAGGAGGCCTACTTAAATATGACATTGAAAAGCAAGTTCATAAAGCACTAGTTACCATTAGAAACTAACACTAGAAGGATTTTGCTCTAGCAGTGATCAAGTGCAAATCACCCAAGCTAGGTTTAATCTGGGCCACAAGCCGCCCAACCAAAGAAATGGAAACATATACTCATGCATATAATTGTAATTCACCATTAGCATGCTTCATGTGAAAATATCTTTTACATGCATTGCCTGTAAGGATCAATGAACATATAAATTTAGATAGTCTTATAAGAAAACTAAGAACTAAGTTGTAAATAACATGATAAATAAAAAAATCATTAATTAGTCAGTATTAGCACTTTCATGGCATAAGTGTCATTTAAACAAAACAAAGTTTAACTAGAACATTCTACACATTTAGATTGCAATTTAACACACTCAAATGCTATAGCAAATACATATCCGCGAACATATTACATATCATTGCCATAACAAATAATCAAAAGGAATAGCTTATGATTTCATTTCATGTGCCAGTTACACATAACAATTGCGTTGTTTCAATGAAAACATCAAACTACAGGTAAAAATTTAAAAAAAATCAAAATAACTCTATTACGAATGTTGATTTCACAATAACTACCAAATCATAAAAAAAAAAAAACTTGGCAACAAGGCTTTTTGTCATAGTCAAAGTTGAAAAGATATACAGAGCAAATGACAAGCTTATGATGGGAGAGAGCTTGCCAAGAAAAGGCAAAGTTTTCTTACACTTCTACAATTGGTGCAGAATAAATAGAGATCCTATGCAAAACTATAAGAAAATAGTTGTTAGAACAAGCATTACAAATATAAGAACATAAATTTGAGAAAATTTAAGTAAAGAGCAATCAAATTCTTAGTGCAAAAAAGAACCATATCACAAAAGCTGGAGAAAGACTAACAAACTCATAACCATCACCAATAAACCAAATATCGCCATCCAACATAGCACTATAAATGCTATTTAATATATATCATAACAAAATTCTCAAGTTCAACAACACACAAAACCACAAGGCTGAAATCCTAAAAAATCAAGGTTCATATTGTCTAAAGCATCATAATTCCAAAGAAATCTAAGAATCTAATAAAATTTCCCTGGCTTTTTGTGCATCCATCAAACCCATGAACAAGCATTAATATTTATATATGACAAGTTTGAATACAAAAAAAAAAATCAAGATTTAGACGATACGTTATTTCAAACAATAACAAAAACAAATCAATAAGCTATGTAGAATAGATATTTCAATTCAACCTCGGTTATAATCTGTAAGCTCATTGTACAATTTCCTATACCCCTTACTAGGACTAACATAAAGACGTAATATCCTACAAGTTCTGTCCAACATTTAAAAAGACAAGCATCTGAGAAGGTTTTTATTTGAAGTGCAAAAATGAAACTCCCAAGCTCCAAACAATTAAGACATCATCCTGCTGTAGGGTTTCGATTATCTAGTATATTCAGACCTTTAAAACAACCATTACTCCATGGCGTATTCTGATGACATGACCATTTAGGAGTATGCCACTGCCGCCGATCAATCAGGTGGCGGCACAAGTATGACATGGTAACTCTCCTCAAGCCAAATCGAAAGCTTACTGCAAGTTTTTAAACAGGACTCAATGTACAGACTTACAAATTTCATGACAGTTATAAGTAACACTAGTTCTGCTTTAGATTAAATTTTCAGCCTGGAAGATAATTGAGGAACAAAGGGTGGTTGGCAGCAGGATTTGAACAGGATTTAAACAGGGTATAATATAAATCCTTGCAAACAGCAAAAATGGTAACTTTATCCTGCAGGAATCTTAAACCCCGTCTCTCTCCCGTTTTACCTTAGAGCCCAGATTCAGTAAATCTTAGCATTGGACAGATATAACTTGATTTCGCAAGTCTCACGAACTCCTCTTTTTCACACGCAGCTGGCCCCGTCGATTACTTCTCCAGCGAGCTCCCGTCGCGAATTCCGCCGTGGTCGCTCAGGGTTTGGGAATTTGGGGACGGCGAATTGGTTTAGGACAAGATAATTTCGTTTTATAAATGGGGCATTTACATGCACTATCAACCTATTTTTATATATTTATAAATTAATTATTTTTTAACATCAAAATTTTAAATTTACATTCAAATATTAAAATTCATAACAAAAATTCATCTTATATATTTTATTTTCATAAAATTCATAACGATTTGATCTCAAATATATGAATCTCATAGTTCAAAAAAATAATAAAGGCGATCAAATTGTAAATGCATATTTAGATGATTGATTTATAAATATTCCTTTATAAATTTTGAAACTTTTAAATTATTAATATAAGCAAGATAATTAAATTAAAAAATTAAATTAAATTAAATAATTAATATTAATTGTGATAAGTTAATATAAATTATTATGAACTATTGAATAATTATTAATTAGGATATTAATCTATGCTCTTTATTTTTAATTGGCGTAACTAAATTAATTAATAAATTTATCTATTAAGATTATTAATACTAAATTATCAATAAATTAGACATATATATATAAGTTAAAATTATTTTTAATAATTAATATTAATTAATTTAAATATAATATTTATTGCGTCTTAGAAAATCAAATTTACGGTAGAGTGAAAGTTTCTGCTTAGCCTTTGTGAAATCCAGCAATTATTTAAAATGACAAAGAAAACTCAAATTTTAACATGGAAAACCTAAAGAGGGAAAAAAATCACCGAGTTTTGGCAAAAAAAGTTTCTATATATTTGTTTTGAGAAGTTTTCCGATACGATTACATAATGTATATGAGAGCGAGAATCCCAAAATCGGAACAACGTATATAGTCGCGTTCAAGTTGTAACGATTCTTGAGTGGTAGCGAATGATGGTGAAACGATGAGAAACGGCACGGCGATGAAGGTCGTCATGATGGTGGCAAACGGAGATTGGCGACGACAAAGATCGGCGGCGGCGTAGCGGTGGTTGACGTCAGTGGTGGCACATGTGCTTGGAGGATTTTCAAACTTTGAGCCTCTCTCTCTCTTTAGCCTCCTCATATGAGGAATGAAGCTATTTATAGATTGGAGGAGTGGCGTCTCTGTAAATACATGTAAAATCCGAACCACTCCTCTCCATCGGACGGCTCATGCTGATTTCCTTGATCATGTGATGTATTTTGTGTATTTGAATGCTCAAATGAAGTCAGAACTATGAGATCTTGGGCTCGTTAGATCCGGCTCGTCGAGATGTTCGATTTGACTATAAACACTCCATGTTTGAGAGTTATTTAGGGATTTAACTGACATCCGGCTTGTCAAGGAATAATACTAACAAACCGTAAAAAAAATTGTACGTATATAACGGTTGATAAAAATTACCGATAAATTTTTATTTAATACATCCTCAGCTATTCCCTCAAGGCCTTCGTTCTCCATCTTCATGGTTCTTTCGTGAAAAGGAAATGAGAAAATCTCTTTCTCTCTCTGAGCTCGGTTTGCAAGAAAAAAATACACCCATAAATCCTAAATCTAGATATATATTTCTTTTAAATTCCTCGCGTGCATTCTAACGAGGCTTCTTCTCCTACTTGTTTGAGCAGTGGGTCGGTCGGGCCAGATAAAGGTGTGGTCCAGTCAGCCATACAATGTCGTTAAGCTAAAAGCGGAAAAAAATCTGGACAGCGTCCGGATTGAGTCGCACATAAAGCTACGTCGGACTCGGACCCTATTTTCTCGAGGAAGGGAGGGAATGGTTGAGAGGAGCAAGTGGGAGTAGTTGCATGCGAACCGTGCATTTGATAGACATTTTTTTATTTAAATTTTTTTTTTTTTTTTCAAATATTAATCAATTTTTAAAATGAAGTTTACACTGATATTATTATATGGTCAATATATATGTAGATTTAAGGTTGTTTCGATGTTCCGAACACAACGATGTAGTCCATTTCGCGATCGAAGGCCGTTTAGTTAGAGTCAGGGCCAAATTAAGTCAATTTCAGCTCAAAATGCACCCCGCTGCTTTTGTTCATGCGTTGATGACTCGGCACGATTGATTTTATCAAGTCATGCATATATATATATATATATATATATATATATATCCGGACCAATTTCAATATTCTGAATGTGATGGCAAAGTTTGTTCATCAATCGGAGATCATTTGGATTAATTTCGGTGATATCTAGTGTATTTCAGCCTCGATTTACGCGTTGTCACTTCAAATCACTCGATATTTGTACAAACTCGTCCGAATTGAGCGCGGATAGTCCCATTTGATAGATTTTGATATTTTGAAGCTAACGGCGCAATCAATTTTATGAATAGAGGTCATTCAGACATTGTCGCAGCTTCTCGACTCCGATATGTGTGCCGACACATTGATAGCTCGAGCGTTTAATCAATTGTTCGTTAGATTTTACAATATCTATATTCTTATCAATTTAATGTTTTGAACACAACGACAAAGTCTGCTCATCAATTGAAGGTCATTTCAATCATTTTCAGTGACGTCTAGTGCATTTTGAGCCCCAATTTGCACACTGTCGCTTTCGAAGTCCGTTAAATTAGACTTGCGAGCTTGACTTTGACTTTGTGGCACACATATGGAGGTCAATAAATACCCCCCAATAAATATGATTCATGTATGGAGCAAGTCACATTTATTGCAAACTGGTTGACCTTTTGGGCTGGCCATAGAACTTGGATCATTTCAGCTTCACTTATCACCGCTTACGGAGCTTTGATAAGATTTATCATTACCTTATTACCGGGCATGCTAAATGGGGATTGACCGATTTGTCAGAATCGACTTGTCGGATAGATAAGAGTTCTTACACCATCTACTATCTGCTTCAATGGCTTTGCCGAAGATCTCTTTCTTTTATGTTATTGCAAATTTGAGTCTCCTCCAACCCTAGCTTCATGCTCGGTTAAGTTTGATGGAGAAATTATCTGCTTGTTTTGATGGGTGATTTCGCTGAGGAATCGGTTTATCCGTGCTTGAACGGATTTAAAATTTCTTCTGTTCTAGCTTTGAGCTTGACGGACTTGATGAAGGACTAACCTGATTTATCCCTATTGACTTGTCGAAGTAGTGAGAAAGCTTCGAATATGGCTCGAAAGTCGACTTCAATTTGAGCTCATCGAGATCATCGCAAAGCAGGATTTTGCAATGTGGCAATTTATTTCGAGCGACTTCGAACACTGGCTGTGGCGGATCAGCGAGCACGGGTTCGCGACCCACGGCAGGCGGCGGCACAGCGATCACCGTCAGATTAATTGACGGGCGAGATTAATTCTAACGAGCCATGGCTCGTTTGCATTTTAGTCGGTTCATTTGGATTTTGAGCTCGGATGGATTCGCGTTTCGCCGTCGGCGGATCAACTCGGCTCGATTCGATCCGGCCGACCACGAAACTTTCGAACCACGAGCGAATTATCGATTTGCGATTTTGAGACTATGGCTCGCTCGAAATCTCAACACCTATCGAAGTGTATGCACTCCATGAACCTGCTTGTTGCTTTGGCAATTATTGAAGGATACATCTGATGACCCAGACTTATATGGGAATGTTAAGTTATTAGTCTAGTAACATGTGCTTTAACAGAATAAATAACCACAAAATTCTTTTAGTTCGGCTATCGGCTTTGTTTGCACTATGAAATTACTTCCTCGGTCCTATGCTTTCTGCTTTGACGGACTTTATGAAGAGATAGCTTTGATCTGTGCTTTGAGCTTGATCAGATCATTTGAGGATAGATTGAAATATCACCTTGCATGTAATATGAAGATTGATTTGAGGCAGCGCTGAATTGAGCATTTTCGTAGATTGCCTTGACATATCGATCAAGTAGAGAGATCTCCTGGATCCTGGTTGCTTATAATCACTAAGCTGGATTTGGTTTGAGATTGAACAACGATCATCATTGGATTGACGAGCAAGGGGTCTTTCAATGCGGCATTTTTTTACGGCTTGTTGAGTGAGGAGAGCGTCAACAACTCGGTCATATTTGGGCTTGTTGAGTTTGACCTTTAGAACCTACTCGAGTCTTCGACTTAAGTTGTAGTGGGTTGATGATTTTGTCATCAGACTGACGAACGGGGGCTCTTTCACTGCGGCCTTTTCTTGCGGCTTGTTGAGTGAGGAGAGCATCAACAACTCGGCCATTTGTGAGATTGTTGAGTTCGACCTTTAGAACCCATCCGAGTCCTAGACTTCAGATGTAGAGGTTGATGTTTTTCCAACTTAATTGATTGAAGCTTCCAAAATCAGGAGTTCTTTTGACTTGATCTTCAGAATTTGACAAATCTGGGAGATAATTTTCTTGACATTTAAGGTTGTCCTTTCATGTGTAGAAATAGATTCTTTTTATTTTTACAAGACTCTGCAACTTAAAAGTAACAATTATGGATATATTCAGGGATTTCAGCGTAAAGCTCGATGTCAACTTGAATGAGAATATATTTGAGGATCTCATCTTATGGCACGATGTCAACTCAAATAAATTTAATATAAACTAAGAAAATACCTCTGTCTTGCAGGGGGAATTCTAAAGTACATTTAAAAGAATTTGCAAGATAAAGATACACAAATACATCAATATTTGAATTGATATATTCTAAAGGAGATTTTAACATACAACATTGATTTCATCTATATATAAAAATCTAAAAATGCCCCCTGTGTAATAGGGGAATTTTCCCAGAAAAGTTTTTCATCTGTGGTATGTTTATTTAGGGATCTCAGCATGAAGCACGATGTCAACCTAAATGAATATACTAAAAAAATGCCCTCTATCTTGCAGGAGAATTTCTATTATACCATGGGAATGTATTTGTCATGTATAATACTTTTTCAGGTAACGATCATTGATTGGTGGCATTGGTCTTTCACCCTTTAGGTTGATGAGTTGGTATGCCCCTCTTTGATACACTTTTTCAATAACAAAAGGAACTTCCCAGTTAGGCTCAAATTTGCCACCAAATTTTTGATTGAGAATAATTGGCCTTCTCAGCACCAGGACCAATTCCCCTTTTGGAATGTTCAAGGCCACACCGTATGGTCAAAAGCCCTGGATATCTTGCTCGCTAGATTTCCAGATTTTGATGAGCTTGTAATCTGACTTTATCAAGCGCGTTGAGTTCTTCCATTATTAGACGAGCATTTTGATCTTCAGTTAGATTATATTGGATAGCTACTCGAAGTGAAGGTAACTCAACCTCAAGTGAAAGAACTGCTTCAGTTCCAAATACCAATGAATAAGGAGTGGCTTTAGTCGGCATCTTATAGGTAGTTCGGTACGCCCATAGTACCTTTCTTAGCTTGGTATTTCACTCTCTTTTATTTTTAGTGAGAATCTTCTTGAGCATATTGATTAATATCTTATTGAAGGCATCTGTCAAATCATTTGCTCTTGTATTATATATTGAAGAGTATCACCAATCAATTTTGTGTCGATCGACGAATCTATAAGTCTTTGCACTTTTGAAAGCTATGCCATTATTAAAAATTATTCGGCGTGTCACTCCAAATCTATAGACTATATTATACGTAAAGAAATTAATCACTCGCTCAGCAGTAACTTCTTTAAATGGGGTAGCCTCAGCCCACTTAGAGAAATAGTCAGTCGCGACTAGGATGAATCGATGTCCAGCTGACGTCGGTGGATCAATTGGTCCAATTAAATATGTACCTCAACATTCAAATGGCTAGGATGCTATTGTCTGGTGTAATGAATTTGGAGGTTGATGGATGAGATTCCCATATACCTGACACTCATGACACTTCTTAGCATGATTAATACAGTCTCTCACCATAGATGGCCAATAATAACCCATCTTTTTGATCTTTACTGTCATCTTGGGACCTGACTGATATGAACCACAAAGTCCTTCATGAACTTCAATCATCACTTTACTAGCTTCATCTACATTTAGGCATCATAGCCACATTTGTTCAAAGGATCTACGATATAAAGTGTTGATGACGAAAGCATAACGTAGCATTCTTTTCTTGATTGGAGCTGCTAGTGATTTATTACTTGGTGATTTTCTCTCTTTAAAATAGTCGATGAAGGCTTGCCTCCAATCACGTGACTCTTATACAACAAAGGCTTCACACTGCTTTTCTGAGACAATGTCATTCTTAGCACTTCTTGGTATAACTTCTTGTTGATTTTGGAGAGTATGAGGAGCAATCGAGGATTGATCTTTGGTAACCCCTCACTGCGGGGATGATGTCTGCTCATTTGTAAGAATTTCACTTTGAGATTTTGGCCTCCAAATTTGCTCACCTATTTGTGGGACCTTTCAGCATATTCTTGTGGTCCAAGTGTCACGCATCGATGCTCACCCTGCGAGACTTGAATTAGTAGATATTTTGTCAGGGTTGTAAGTGGAGGTCTCTTTGGAGGAGCAACTCTAGGCTCCCTGATGATAGGACTTTGATATTTTATTTTCATTAGTCCTTTCTCCTTAGCAACTTTGAGAACCCGATGCACTCTTACATATCTGATTTGGTTTCCTCACTAGAAAATTTGGAACGACATTGTCGTCCATAAGATTTGATTTGACCAGTAGAGCTCTTCCACTTTATCCATCTTAGGCTGTCAAATCTGTTATGGGTTGAAATACTTACTTCTGGTTCATAGATGGTTGTATAATTTTCTACTTGAATAATAGTTGTTGAGCATGCAGTTCAACATTTCTCTTTCCCCACTATCTGGGTTAGATTACTTCCAGGTGAAGAAGCTTCTGCGTCGCTGATTTGAGATTCTTCTTCTCGAGGCTTTGGCCTTTATATTTGTTTTCCTTTCTATCGGGACCTTTCGGTAACAGATTCCCAAACATGCGGTTCAGGTGTCATGCCCCGATGCTCACTGTGTATGAATTACTTAGAATAATCTTGAGCTCTTACTACCACTGATTGTAGCTTTTGTAGTGGAGCATTTTTGGCTTCTTTGATAATTGATATTTGATACCTGCTCTTCATAAGATATTTTTTCTTAACAACCTTTAGAACTCTATGTGCTCGAGTAGATAGAGCTTCATGTTGTTTCTTCAGAAAGGTTGAAGCTGACTGCTGTTGAGCCCAAAAATATCACTTAACATCACTATTAAAGCTATTTTTTTTCACCCATCTCAAAAATTTCAAATTTATTGTGGGGTGAAATACTAAATACGGTTGTAAGGTTGGTTATATGACTTATTCGATGGCAACTAATGAGCTTACAATTTAGTGTTTCTTCTCCTTTGCCTTCTACTCAATTTCCCTCCATAAGAGAAGGCATCAGTATCATATTTTCCTAGTGCGAAAGATTCAATTGATAGGAGGGTTGTCACATTCATATGAATGACTGAAATTTTCTATCCAGTGGAGGTTCTCTTCATGACTAGCGCCTCAAAATGAATCAATCTTTTAAGTACAAATGCTCTCTTTTGAGGAACCTCAGTAGTAGTAGTGGTCATTCCAATTGTCATCCACCATTGCATAGGTTAATGTGTACAATATGCAGATGCTTCAAGTGGAGGATTATTTGCGGCGTGAGGCATGATAAATGGTGTTACAAGATCCATCGATATACGTGACAAGCAGTGTCATAAAAATATAATTGATTTAAATTTAATTTCATTTATGATTGATTTTAAATATTAATTTTATTATGCTCCACTACTATTATAGCTTATATTCGACTAGCCAAAGATGGAAAGAGAATCCTATCCCCAATAGAGTCGCTAGAAATCTATGGGCTCTGAAAATTCTCCACCGATCTCTTTGATGAAAAGAGTGTTTTAAATGTGTTGGTGTAATTTTCAAAAGGCGGATGAGATAGTAGATAAGACACTACCTAGAGATTTCATCCTCATTTGGTGAGAACTTTAGATTTGGTTCGAAGTTTCTGATAGGCGCAAGCCCCTATAGTTAATTACCCCTCCCAGTAAGTGAGAGAGAACTTTCGATTAAGGCTAGTCATTGGATTGCTTAAATGCGAGCGTATAGTAGTAGCATGTAGAGTTTAAGAATTTAAGATATGAAATCTATCATTTCAACTTAAACCGGATGGTTGGGGGAATGATGACATGCCCGATCTAGATCACATGGTTCCGTCATCCCCGACAGTCATGGTCCCTAGTCTACTTGTGAGGTAGTGAAACACGACGAAGGATCCTCATCAGCAACATATGTGTTATGTCGTCCAAGAAATCCTTGTAGACCCAGGGTGATGTTTGTCTAAGGAGATAATCTTAAGTCTATCTTAGCTGATAGAGGGTTGTTTGCCCTATCAAGTATATCATATGATTCACAACTCAAAGCGAGCCAGGAGCATACGATCGTGATCATAATATAATGGAGTGACAAACCACTCGATCGAGGACTTTGGTCATCATCATCTGTGAGCAGGAAAACCGATTGAGGACACGACGCCTTCGGCAAGAGATTGATTAAGAGTGAACATAGTAGAACTCTTGATTTAACATTGACTCCTTTATGAGCTAGAGTTTTCTTAGTTTATCACCCCCGACAAACAGTTGCGGAAGTTGGATAGATTGAGTTTTGCTTTAAGTTTTTAATGATAGAATTTCATTTAGCCGATTTTTAGATTGACATTTGAAATTAATTTATTTAGAATATGTTTAACAGTTTTAGATCTTGTCAACTCTATTTAGCTTTAACGAGATGATCATTCTTTGTCACGATATAATCGATTTCTCGATTTTCGATTTGAAACTCTTATTATAGATTTTAAGGTGTTGTTAATCCGGACCCAGTCCTAAGACTAAACCGAGAAGCAACCTGCGCAGCATCCTCAAACACTTGAATTTAAGCATTCAGCGTAGTGTCGGGACACATGCGAGTGTATTATAATTTTATGTTTTAATTATGAGATTGATTTTAGATTTTCATTTAATTTGATTTGAAGAATTGATTAATTTGAATATATTTAAGAGCTTTAGATCATATCAACTCTGTTTAGTTACTAACAGAGGATTATATCAACTGTCACGTGACATAATCAGTTTTTTAGATATTTTATTGATTTGAAACTCCTATTATATGTTTTTAGGATTTGTTAACCCAAACCCAATCTTAAGACTAAACCGGAAAGCCACCTGCGCAGCATCCTCATACACTTAAATTTAGGCATTCAGCATAATGTCGGGGCTCATGCGGGTGTATATAGATTAATTATTTATCTAAGGAGATAATCTTAAGTCTCTACCTCACGAGAGGACTATTTGCCTATTAAGTATACCATATGATTCACAACTCAAAGGCGAGCCATTAGAGCATACTGACGATCATGATCGTAATATAATGGAGCCGCCAAACCACGTCAGGACTCAGTCATAACGCTTCATCTGTGGAGCCTGTAATCACGCAATTGAGACACGACATCCTTACTAGAATAGATTAATGAGTGAACATAATAGAACACTTGATTTAACATTGGCTTCTTTGTGAGCTAGAGTTTTCTTAGTTTGTCACCCCTGATAAATAATTATGGAAGATGAATAGATTGATTTAAGTTTTTAATGATAATGTTTTATTTAAATAGTTTTTGATTGATATTTGAAAATTGATTGATTATAATATGTTTAAGAGCTTTTAGATCATGTCAACTCTGTTTAGCTACTAACATCGGATTAGATCTACCGTCACCCGACAGAATCAGTTTTTCACATATTTCACTGATTTGAAACTCTTATTATAGGATTTTTAGATTTTGTTAACTCAGACCCAATCATAAGACTAAACCGAGAAGCAACCCACGCAACATCCTCAGGCATTTGAATTTAAGCATTCAGCGTAGTGTCGGGGCACATGCGGGTATATTTAAGACTTTATGTAGTTTTCATTTCTAGGTTATGAGATCGATTTTGTAATTTCATTTAATTCCAATTTAGCCTACGCAACCTTTTCAGACATTGAAATTTACACTTGAAATCTCTATGAAACATATAGAATTTATAGCTTATAATTTCATCTAATTAATGAAATTATCGCTCTTGAAAATCATAATTAGGATGAAATTCATTAATTTTGATTAAATGAGGCCTATGATTTTTGTAGATTTTTTTAGATTTTGATTTAGTATCGTTCATCTCTTGCACAGTTAGAGTCTGACAAGAAAGCATTTTAGTTTAAATTGCAATTTAACTCGACATAGTTTATTTGTTGAGTTTTACATTTCTCCCAATTTGATTATGCTCAATTTATATCAAATTTGATAAGTTATGCCGATTTTTGTATTTGTTGTTTTGACCCCACTTATGCTTATTAATTAGCATATCAATCACCTCCATATTCGTGCAAGAGTTATTAAACTCAATTTGGATTTTTTCTTAGATTTTGAGTTTGTTGTAAGTTTGTTATGAGTTTAAAGTTTGCCTAATTTTGAGAAATTTATAAGAAAAGAGAACTCACTCATTACTTCCCTTTAAGCCATAGAGAATAGCTATTAGAGTTTGTGAGTTTAATATTAACCTCTCCCAAAATTTACTTAGATTTTAAATAAATATTCTATTCTTTCCAAGATTTGTTTTAAAGGCTCCCATTTTTTTTATTTGACGCTATAAAATTAGTTGCAGGTTTTTCTTCTTAATGCTCCTAAATTAGCCCATTTTATTCTCCCATTTTTCTAAGTCAAAAGATTTGACAAAATTTGGCTGGCGTCGTCATGAGGAGGCTACATCGGGTATTTTGGCTTGCTTTCGGCTGTACAGTGGTATCTTGTGACAATGGTCTTTTCATCTCGTCGTGCTCTGTTGGCAACGGCCTTCAAACCCGCAAAGAATACATATAATGATATATAATCATTCCCCTTTTTTTAAGTGGAAATTAGACAAAATTTAGCATTTAGGAAGTGACATCTAACTAGTGGCTTTTCACTTGTTGAAGCGTGGCAGCCGGTCTTGACATTACAACCTATTTTTTCATCTCGTCGTGCCTGGGCATCGAGGTCTTCAAACATCAAAAGCACAAGCATACATATATTCACATTCACAAATCCCCATGTTCGACATATTTTTTGCGGCCACCGAGTAATCTGTGGAAGAGGGGAGAGCGGGAGTGTGCGAAAATCGAATGAAGAATTCAGATGCTAACGATTTTCTTCCGATTCGCTGAAGCGGGCTAAAGCGAGGGTAGAAAATCGATGGAAGAATTTGTCAGCTGATGATTTTCTTCTCTGATTTGCTGCGAAGCGAAAAGTGGAAGGGTTAAGGGGTGCACGATGCCGAAAATCGAATGAAGAATTTGTCTGCTGATGATTTTCTTCCCCGATTAATGGCGCAACGAAAATGAAAAGATTTGATGGCTGTAAGGAGGAGTATGAGCTGTAACAGTGGGCTGTAGTTGTAGCCTGTAGGGAAGAGCTGTGGGCTTTGGGCTGGAGAGAAGGAGGCTAGCGGGTCAGAACATTGGGCTTGAAGGGCTGTTTGAAGGCTGGCGGGCCCGTGCAGTTGCCGTTTCAGGCTGAGGCGGGCCGGCGGGTTGGAGGCACGGGTCGCGGGCTGCGGCGTCGCGAGACTCGGATGGTGGGATCGAGGGTCACGCTAGCGTGGAGGTGGGCCGAAGCGCGGGTCATGCGGGACGGGCTGCGAAGCGTGCTGGGTCGGCGGTGGAACGGGAGACGCGCAGGCGGCGGAACAGGTGCGGGCCCGCGGGATGCGCGGGTCATGAGACTGGCCAGATTTGCGACAGCGCAGCGGCGGGTTTGGTTTTGCGGCAGCGGGCTGCGGTTTCACGGGGCTGGGCCAGAGTGGTTTTGGGAGACGCGTTGGAAGGCAGAATTTCACGGAGCGGTGGCGCCGGCGGCATGGTTTTAGGCAATTTTTTTAAATTGAGTACGATTAAAACCGAATTAGCTAATCGAGATCAATAAAAAAATTTAACGATATACCAATAATGACGGGCGACGCCACGCCGCCTGACGCGGCTACCGCCATCGGAATACCGCCCACCACCGCGACGGCCAGAACATCGGCGCCCACCAATCGACCGGCCAGATATGGAGCCCACTAGTCGGGCGACCGGCTTCGACATATTCAGGTCGACCCCGATCGCCCTATATGCTCGCCGCTTCAACGCCGCCCGCCAGAACGCCGACCAACTCCAACCGCCGAACCGAGCACGGTCCTCTGAACTTCGCCGCAGAAGTCCGACCGATCAGATTGCTTTTTTTATCCCGCACACACTTCTTCTAGTATTTTACCGCTATCACTGATATCACTTGTCGAGAGAACATGTTAAAGATCTCAACACATAGCATAAGCTTACGTAGTGATATAGCGTGGATACATCAAGCACAACTATCACTTCTTCTAGGTATTTTTTTGTCATCAGTTAGTATTTAAAAAAATATCATCAATCTTTGTCATACATGCTTGGGACTGATATTGATAGTTTTAATTTTTTTTTTAGTAATATTTATAACAAAAGATAAACTAAATGTGAATAAAAACTTACAATTGATGACGTTTGCTCTTTGTATTCTAAAAGCGTTGAGTGTTACTTCATTTGTTGATATTAAATTAAATGATCAAAAGATCATTCATTCATTAATCTCTAATTCTATTTTATAGTCAATTTTTCATAATATTCATAGTAGGAAAAAAACCTTTTAACTCACTTTAGTAACAATAAAGTTAATGCTAGTTTTAATGATTTGAAAATATGAGAATATAAATTGTCTTTCTTTTTCAACCTTTTTCCATTTTTCATGAAGTATTCAAATATATTCTAAGAATAAAATTGTTCATCAAGATATATATTCATGCTTGGGACTGATATTGATAGTTTTAATTGTTTTTTTAGTAATATTTATAACAAAAGATAAACTAAATGTGAATAAAAAACTTATAATTGAAGATCATTAACTTATAGTTATTTTCTGTAAATTCTTATGTGACTTTTGGAGAGCCTTTCATCTTTCGATTTAACTAAACTTCTATGTATGCATTCAGTTGTCTTGGAGAGTTGTTTTCTTTCTCAATTCAAGCAATTCATCATGAATTACAATTTTGTTGTGAATCTTGCTATTTGAGTGAATTTAGAAAAAAATTATTGTAAGATAAAATTGTAAATATAGCCAAGCTTAGTTTGATTAGTTTTAAGTAGTTTGATTTGAAATTCACTCAAGATTATATATTGAGTTGGGAGCTTGAATTTATTTTTATTCTGACATGCCTTTAATATATAAATCATAAAGAAGTTTTTTATTTCAAAATAAATATGTAGTAATCCATTTTTTAACTAAGTAGTAAATTTTTATTTATAATTTATTTATAATTTATAAGATTGTTTAGGCTTCTTATGTAGCCAAGTTATTCTTGAGAAAAAGCATTTGTTTATGTGGATTTCCCACTCATTATATGTGATAAGAATGTAAGTTTTGTCTTAAGATTTATTTCCCACTTTTATTTTAGGGTTGATCCGTTATTTCATAATAAAGATGTAGCGTTGATTGTAAACCATAATCTTCCACTTTTCGACAGACGATGGCGAGGAGCACCACCGCCATAGACGTCGGCGACGAGTTAGGGAGGCCGCCCACCATTGGAGCGTGCACCTTCCGAGGTTCATCCTAGTATTACATGCATCGAGCTTCATCCCGACATCGTAAGTGAATTTTTTTTTGCGTAATGTTACCGCTTACCTTTTATTTCGGATGTACTTTTTTTTCAAAGCACCGTCATTGAGTCATCACACTTGCGAAGGAGTGGCCCATTACATGCGGAGATTCATCGATGCTAGACTGGCCAGACTGCGGAGTCGGCTTCATCCTACCGGATCATCGCCGCTTACCGCTTGAGAGATGGTCGCCGCAGATCAATACTTTCCACCTCGCCGTAGTGAGATGACCGTGACGCCCGTGACGCGTGGCGATGATTCGACTACGGATTGATGGGCCACCTATCATAGTTCGACAGATTGGCGAGAGAGAGATGGGTCAATTGGCCCGATTGCCGCGATGATTTGTTAGACGACACATTACCGGCGTGATGTATGATCCGACATCGCATATCGTCGACATTCAAGATGGGCGATACGCGAGACGTATGCCACCGAGGTGGGGTGGACTTTCTAGTCATATACAGTCGAGAATGAAGAGTTCTGCCGACACGCGCGGGCTTATATTTTATTTCGATCGCTTACCGCTCGATACTTCGTTCGGTCCACCTACGATAACTCTTGGCACATTTACTTCCCAATTTGAGCACATAAACATACACTAATCAACCAATTCATTTCACAAATGGACAAGAAACAAAAGTTCATTATGCCGTAATCAAAGTTAGCTTGTACATGACTCTGAAGTTGGTAATCAAAACAGATTAATACAATGTAGTACAGACACTGTCCTAAACCCTACACTGTGTGACAACTGCATTCCTCCTCTGATCGCCATATGTCGCCGACGCCTAAGATGCGCGGTGGCTCTACCACGCACTGCGAAAGAATCTCAAATATGTTAGTGTAATATTGTAAAAGCTTAGTAGATTAGGTAAACCCGAAAGAGAAAAATAAGCATTATCCTATTGAAAAATGTACCGCCGACCGCCAATGTTATGCACATGACCGTAGTGACCGGATGTTTTGTATATGCTACAAGTCGCTTTGATCCTACATTTTCATCCATTGTGTTCAATCTATTCGACGCGTCCGACCTTCTACGAAAGTTTCGCAACGTGACTAATCCATGCTCTTCATTGATAGATGGCCAATCAAAGCGATCTGGTAGAGTATGAAATTCATTATGTCGCCTATACAACCGCAGAGTGTATCGCGGACACGACGCGAGATGGTTTAACCGTCGAAATCCCAATGCGACAATGACATGTGGGCATGGACAATGATATATGATCGCTCGCCACAATTACAAACACATACATTATCTAATAAATCAACTGAATGATCTACGGACTCAAAAACCTGCATCTCATGTGGGTTTATATTCACAAGTTCAGGGAATTGCCTAGCCTCCCTTTCAAGAGTATAGTGTGGAGAACCTCAGGTATAAAAGACAAGTTGACTTCCTCCGAGTAGAAGGATAATCGCTTCATGAACAAAGCTACCAAGTTGTAATAGATAAGTGATTAAACCGACCCAGAAACCACGTGCTGCTTTCAAGACACTAAAGCACTGATGCATTCGCTTGTCATTGTCCCATAACGCATACCACCATCGCACAAGGGACCATTTTAGTGGTCACGCCTACAAGCCAATTGTACGCTTCTTCTTTCACATTTTAATGTCTAGCATTAAACGGTTGAATTGACGAATATCATCGTTAGCCATGTACATCTTTTGGCATAGAAACTCAACATCGAATTCCCCCGACGACTTTTTTAAAATTCTCGCAAATGGTGCAAAATAATGCGCGCCGCAGGAAAAATCTCTTTGCATCCACGCGAGACCAAAGATGTTTATCGATATTATGCATAAATCACGCCTACTAAACACTACGCAAAACATATCATGCAAGCACAATAAAATCACAACCAGAATCAACATTTTCTCGATTCCACAACAAAGTTAAAGGAAACAACCCATTATTGCCGATTACGACGTTAATAATGTGCCACAATACTTGCCCAACAAATGTACCGTTTAAGCTTAACAGTCCGCAGAACTCCATCCCGATTGAAGGTCCAAAGCCCAAAAAAGTCTCAAAATGTTATGCATCGGGTAGATTGAATTAGACGTACTGGTAAAGTAGTAGAAACGATATAAAGACTGAGAGTCTAGACTCTTCCCCACCGAATATTGCTTTTATTGCCTTTACGATCATGCTTTCATATATGAAACTTTAACATTAAATTTTGACTTCATCCTACCTATAATCTCTCTAGGTTTGGTGCGTGATCACAGGTTTGATGTAGTACGCTATGAAATTTGAACTACACTGTCGATGACCGGATGAACTTACTGCATTGACACATCTATGATTTTCACCAACTTTGATATTCTCCAAGCACCCCTAATCGTCACGATGCTACAATGTAAACGCCAATTATGTGTAGACTATCGTCCGCACATACAACCGTAGTTCTTCCGTTAGGTAATCGCTCGAATTGTACATTATTTACTATGGACCACCCGATACAAGAAATTGCAAACTCGCTTTGCAGATACCTTCGAATGTCATTTGAATTTCAATTTCATCATGCCGATGGGGTCGCCAAAGTAAACATCGTTGTCCCACGCCGTAGTTTTACACATCCTGACATACTTGTGGACAACATTTGACTCTCACCCAACATTGAAAATGAGTGATTTCGCCAGAGTATGACCGTATATTCTCACAATGCTTTTAACCCAACCGAATTCATCATCACTAATACGCCGGACTCACTACTGAGCCACTACTCATACCGATACTCATCTCCAACCGCAAAGACTTCGTGCACATCTCATCCAAATGGTGAGATCATCACCGCCACATAACTTACAAGTTCAAAGAACTAATTATCATATTAATTGTTACAAGTATAATCGATAAATTATGACAATAAACTACGGGAATAAACTCATCGAGCGCGTTGTATCCCTGGATGTTCTTGCGATGAAATCGTATGTGTTAGCGGTATTCTATTAACCTTACTACGATCGATGTGGATGCAATATTAACATCTTCCACTTCGACATACAACACCAACATCCGACGGAAGCACAAGTGTAACTCAAACGCCATCGCCGATATGACAGACGCTATAAATCCGCTACCCACGGATAACGACTGTAGGTGGCGCCGGATCGATGTGCAAGCTTCTCATAATTCATTGCTTCAATGCCGCAGAAGGCCGCGACGCCAACCTTAATCGACGATTGACCTCCCACATAACTTGACTGAATTGCTCATCGATACTCGCCGCCTCCATAAAAGTATCAAGAAACAAATTCTCATCTTGCACTAAAAAATGTAGAATCCCAGGAATTTTTCTCAACCGAAATGGAACGCAAGAATCGCCGAAGCTAAAGTTGACTTCCAACGGTTGGTAAATGAGAGAGGTAGTTAAACGCCGCCAAAGCGAATGTCTAAAAAATTACAAGTTTCTATCGACTGGACAAGACGCAAAGCGAGATCTACGCCGGCCACGGCCGAGAAGTTCCAAGAGAGGAGGACCGCGGGTCGACTGGCCGGTCCTACGGCGGAGAGCGCTCGGAAGAATCGAAAGCCGAGTAGATAGAATGACGGACCGATCGATAAAGATATAGAGCCCCAACTAGTGACGGCCGTCGCCTAATTAATCGGACCGCTTCGTAGATCACAATTAGCTACCCACGCAGCACAACATCGCCGACGTTTCACTAATCGAAATATACCTATTCTTAAATTTTTTTTTATTGATACTCAATTAGCTAATTCCGATTTTAACCGTACTCAATTTAAAAAAATTGCCCATGATTTTACTTAGAACGAAAGAAAATAGCGGAAACTGAGAGAAAAAAAAAATTACCTATTTTTTTGTTCTTTCTGACGGGAGAGAGAGAGTGGGAGAGAGAAAACTGAAATTGGAAAATGAGAGCGAGAAAATGAGAGAGTGAGACGTGGGATAGAATGCGAAGGTTTTCAAAAAATAGAAAATGGGGAGTGATTATCTTTTCATTTTTTTTCTCTTTTTTTCCAAAAAATTAAAAAATAGAGGGGGACAGTTGTTGCGTGAGGGGCAATTTGAGAATTTTTTAAATTAATTTTAAATTAATTAAAATTATTTTATTTCGAGAAATACACATAAATAATATTATATATATATATATATATATATATATATATATATATATATATATATATATATATATATATATATATATATATATATATATATATATATATATATATATATATATATATATATATATATATATATCTCGATAATTTTATTATTCAACGAAATGCTTTACTTTCACGGAGTCGGTCGAATGCCAAATCGAAATTTCACCAACGCGATCACCGCTTTGCTTGATGAACAGACTCATCCCAATAAAGACAAAATTTATTTGATGTGATTTGAAACGTTTCAGCCGACTACATATCGCACGACATATCGATAGCGCTTAATGATTGATCGTTAAATTTTGCAATATTTATATTCTAATCAATTTCAACGCTCAACGAATACGAGGTCCGTCACGATCGAAGGTCGCCAACCATTTTCATTTATTATTGCATTGAAATTTTATTGTCACCTCACCGTAATTTGACTTCATGAGCGACTTGAATTTGCAACATAGGATCAACACGCGAGATATTTTGCAAACTCATAAACGACGAAGGGAGAGTAGATTCTAATCATAACTTTCATAAAGATGAATGATATCGTCAATTAACAACAACCTAAACCCTTTCAACCACATAGTTTTTATAATCTAAATACAGTCTGCAACTAATATATCAAGAGTTTTAGTATTATAATGACATATATCATTACTGTACTTAAATAACCATGTTTTATATGACTCTCAATCATGCAAAAATCTTATCTCGTTATTAAAAAACTAATAATGAATTCCTCAATCAAACATTTTTTTAAGTCTCTTATGACATGTTTAATATTAACATTGTTGAGATCCTTTTAAAATAGAATTAGGTTATGTCACAAACTCTCCATTTCAAAATCAAATCAAGAATCAAACAATAAATGATGAATATAATGCTAAGTTGTTTCGGATAGAAAAAAAGAAATTTGGTGAAAATCATTTTGTTTTTGTGTATATTACATCAATGCACTTTCTACTAAATTACTTCAAAAAGCTCAATGCATGTTTATGAAGTCCAGTTAAGATTTTGAAACATAAATCTAGAATGCATATTTAATGAAAGGGGAATTTACATACATACCACACAATTCTTATGTATTTATATATCTAATACCTAAATTTTAATTTTTACATATATAACACCCTAATCTTCAATATCACATCAAAAATACTATAAAGCAATATCACATTAAAATTCGATTAAAACTACATTTATTTTTTACATATATACACCCTAATCTTCAATATCACATTAAAACTTACAAAAATATAAAACATACAAATCTAGCTAAACAACACAAGGAAATAAACAAATCATACAACACAAAGCAATATATAACGAGATCCATCACAAATTAAGCATTTAGGAAAAAAATTACCTTAATCGACAGAATGAAGAAATAATCCGGCGTGAAGATGTCGGGCGACGAAGCTCTCCTTAGCATGATTATGGAACGACAAGCCGACGGATTTGAGGATGAGATCGCGACTCTCACTGACGAACGACGATGCTCTTCGGGCCATCGTTTGAACGGTCGTCCGCCGACGCGATCCATCGCTGGCACTCATCCATACAATAAGTTTTATTATGCTAATTTTATTTTTTAGTGCCTAAATTGTTAATTATGATTAATATTAAGTCTAATCTAAAAATTTTGCCCAATTAATACCAATACAGACTAATACATGCCAAAATAAAAATAAAACTAGGTACAAAAGAAATGTGAATCAGTACTGTCACCTGGCAACAAATTCAAAGTCATGCTACAAAGCAGCAAAAAGATCAAAGCGTGTCTTTTGCTAATGCGATTCTGAGAGTTCAAGTATATTTATGCTGTCAAAGTCATATAAGTTTGAACTTAAATCACTGTGGAATATTTTGGAATAAGATTGTTAGACTTCACTGCCCTCTACCGAAATTTATTACTGATTTATCATGAAAAAACATTTTATGCTTGTGTGTATATATATACATATGTATATATCTTTGAATGAGAAGTCTTTTAGAAGTAGTAGGTAAAGACTGAGGAGAAAAGAAAAAGTCAAAGAAAGAGGATGCAAATTTTATAAATATTCATGTTTTTAGTGGTGTGTATGTAATTATTCTCATAAAAAAAAAGCATATATTTTTAATGCACTATATATTTACAGTTTATTATATTTTATATGTTAATTTGACGTTAAATTTTTAGTTAACGTGTAGATTAATCATTAATCAAATAAATATTAAACCAAGAAGAGGCACTTTTAATGACTAACTTACCACCTGGATGCTCACTATTCTCCTTTAGACCCGACTTTTTGACCTTGACAAGTCAAAATGCTCAATTTCTACTTTAATTAGGTTTGAAGATGAGGATTTTCCCAGAAAATGTTAAGCGATTATCACCTATTTATATATAAATACACATATATATACCACAACCATCTCATCCCATAGTTCCACATATAAGCTAACCTTCATTATTAAACAACAAGCTTCACATCGAGAAAGAAGCTTAGAGAAGTACAAATTAAGAGGAGAAGATCGCAGAGACACAGAAGCAGTTTAAAGGGATCGGCATGGCTCAAGACAAGAGATCTGTTAAGATGTTGGAAGCTGTTCTTATCTTACTGCTGATTGCTGGTTCTTTGCCAAAGCCTGCCTTGGCGGTGAGGCCATTGGGAGGAAAGCTAGGGATTATGGCTGAGGATGCAGAATATTTGCTTCTAGAGTCTCTTATTAAAGGGCCATCGCCATCTTCAGATGCTTCGTGTGACACTCACAGCGAAATCAATTGCCCACCACCAACATAAAATCATAATGATTCCATATATTTCGCGTGTGTAATATGCATGCATGGTTCAAGTAGATCTTATTATACATAAATATGTTATAAATGAGCATAAAATATTTATTTAGTTTGGAGACATTTTAGTTGAAGCATTGTTTAAGCTTTGATTGTTTTCAATAAGAGAATCTCAATAAAATAAAAGTTCTTTACTTAATGTCAGTCATTATTTCTTATCATAGTTGTAGTTAAAGAACTTGCTGAAAGATATACTTATTTTTCATATGTATATAATTTTGACTGTTTTCATTGATAAATTCCACGTAATTTTCTTTAGAGGGGCATTTACATGCATATCAAATAATTCTTATTATATACTTACATGTTTAATACCTAAACATTTACATGCATAATAAAGAAGTCTCTTACATCACATCAAAAGTAATATTATTATCTTTTTTTAAATGAATATAATTTTTTATATATGAATAAAATATTATAAATATAAATATCAAAATTTAGATATTAGATAAATAAATATATAAAAATTATGTGATATATACATAAATCTTTATTTTATAACTTATTATTAAGTTGATGGTGTTTTATACCTTTTTGATTATAACCATTTTGATCAAAATGTGTTCTGTGTTCGAGAAAATTAAAAGTATCTTTTATCGTGAAAAGATATTATGTCCGCCAACCAATATAACGTGCACCTCACTTCTCTTGTGTAAAAATAAATTTGAAGTAAGATAGTTAGTCGAAATTATATTAATTTTGTCATTGTGTGTTAAAATTAAATTACTCATAATATAATTATAAACATAATTTCAAAATCATTTTTTTAAATTTAAGCAAAATAATTATAATTAATAAAAATAATAATCACAAAAGAAGGCCTTAAGGCCAAACCAAAATAAGAAAGCCAAATCTAGTAATACTCCAAATTTTTATACAAAAGATAAAAAATGACAAGAATAAAGAGGTTAAAAGCTAAGCTAAAGAGAGAAGTCAGAGGTATATCTAACCAAACTCCATTTCTCTTTCATTTACATCATTAAACAAAGTGAGAGTGAGAGAGAGAGAGAGAGAGAGAGAGAGAGAGAGAGAGAGAGAGAGAGAGAGAGACTCCTAGAGGAAGATCTTGAGAAACGAGGGCATTTAACATAGTTTTTTTTTGTACCCCTGCTATGAGGCTTGTTAATATTCAAAGACTATAAATCAGATTCCTCCATTGGAGTATCTCTATTAGATCTAGTAGCTTAAGTGATAAGGTGAGTCGATACCAAGGCATGGATGTATTCGAGATTATCTTTAGCAATAACAGCCTCAGTAGCAAGAGCCAATGAGAAACATTTCTTAGTATTTCCTAGCATGCTTGAATACATAAAAATGGATGTGATATTGGTCTACCATTTTCTAGCTCGCCGAGCAAGTAGATATATTATTATTTTTAAGTGTGTAAAGCATTATTCTAAAGAATTTTCAGTCAGAAAATATCTATAATTAGTATGACTTATAAGTCTAAACGTATCTTTGCCAACTCTTTTATATTAAAACAAGGATATGACGAAGAAATTTGTAATTTGATTTGACTTGTTCTCAATAAATAAATAAATAACTCCTAAATTATTTTGTGTAAGTAACCTTAGAAAGTTAAATTCAACCAAGATCTCAGTTTAAATACTGCATATACTTATGCATGGATGTATAATTAAATTTGCTCAAATAGTTTTCCATATATGTGTATAATTCAGTCAAGCACAAGCCAAATTCGACGGACTTAAGTGAACGCTAAATCGTGTTCAAAATGCACCTGACGCCATAAAAAAACGACCGATCGAATTTAACGACTCCATCGCTGACGTCCAAAATTGGTCAAATATAAATATCGCAAAATCTAATAATCAATCGATTGTTGCTCGTAAGACACATATATCCGTGACCGAAATGCACGGACGCCACCAAATCAACTCAAATGACTTAATCGAACTCCATCGCTGCACGTTGAAATTGGTCAAGATATAAATGCACTGTTGATGAAATCACCGACCGAGTTATCAACGCAGACGCATATCGCGGCCGTGAGTCGCCACGGGATCAAACCACCTTCACAAAATTGATCCGCCGTTTCTAAACATCAAATCTATCAAGATTGTCGCACACAATTTGACGAAGATGGAAAATCGCTAAAAAAGCATGACGCATTTTGAGCTAAAATGACAATTGACACCAAATAAATACCGATCGTAAACTGACTACGATCATGTCGTAATAAATGAAATTATCTTAAATCGATATATACATACTATGCATTTACCAAAATCTATAATAAAATATTTAATAAATATAAAATTAATTTAAAATTTCTAAATTATCCTCTTGCCCTCTATTTTCAGTTTTCTGAAAAGAATTATCTTAATTTAAAACTGAAAACCACTGCCCCTTCTTCCCCACTCTCTCTTTGCCCTCATTTTTTTCAATTCCTGTTTTCTCTCTCCCGCACTCTTCCCGTCTGCACAGAAGGTAATTTTTTTTTCTTTCTTGTTTTGAATTTTTCTCAGAATTGCCGTTCTGCCACATCGCGTTCCATGCTTCCTCACGGACCTCACCTGCCGCCGTCGGCGCCGTCGCACAACTCGATCCTGCTCTGCCTCTCACTGAGCCCGCCGGCCCTGGTCCTGCATTTCGCTGTCGTCGTGCCTGAGCCACCCTGCTAGTGACCTGCCTGCTTCCGCCTTTCCGCGTGACCTGAACCCGTTGGCCAGCTTCCGCCGTTCCGCATGACCCAAACCCGCCGGCCTGCAGCTCGTCGTGCCGCTCCGCCTCCATACCCGATCGAGCTATTCGGCGTCGGCCCCACATTTCCGCAAACTGCCGCACTGACCCAGCCCGCGGCCCGTGAAACCGACCGGTAAGTGCCTCCAGCCCGTTCTGACCCGTGCTCTCCTGCGGTTAGACCTGTGTTCCGGCCGATTTCGACCCTCCAGCCCACTGTTCTAGCCCACTAGCCTCCTATACTTCAGCCCACGGCCCGCCAGCCTTCTTCCTCTAGCCCACGGCCCGTCAGCCAGCAAACCTCATTCCTTGCAGCCCGTTCTGCACAAACCAGCCCACAAACCTGGCCCGTTCTGCTTAATCCTTCCTGCAAGCTCTCAACACATCCAAATCATGCTGCTTCACCGCATAAGAATATCGCCAAGAGACAATTCTTCATTCGATTTCAACGTCGACTCGCTTTCATATCCGCAAGTAAAGGAAAGAACATCGCCGAAGTGAATTTTTTTTCGATTTTCACAGATTCATATTACCTCGCTTCACGAAAATCTGGGAAGAACATTATCAAGAGGTGAATTTTTTCGATTTTCGACTCAGATTTACTCAGATTCTCAATGAAATTTACCGAAATCAGACCGTAAAATAAGTCGAATATGTGAGATCGTGGAATGTGAATATATATATATATGCTGTTCTTTGCGTACCTTCAAGAAGGCGCTGACGGATGAAAAGGTAGAGAAACTTCCGTCAAGACATATCGAAAAGCTAACACTGTTAGACGCCCCTCGAAAACGCCGCCAAAATTTTGTCTAATTTCGAAAAAAAAAAAGGATGATGATTATATATTACATTATATGTATTCTTTCAGTTAGTGCTTCGCTCGGGCGACGAGATAAAATCCAAGGTCAAGACATCTCATACGCTAGGGCGCAAGAGCCAAAACACCCTTGCGCTTACGGGGTTGATGGGAGTCGCCAATTTTTAAATTCTGGCTTAAAAAAAAGGAGGATAATTATATATTACATCACAGATTCTTTCTAAGACCTGTCAAGAGATGAATACTGAAGGTGTCATTAAAGATTATACGCAAGAGGTATAGTAAGCAAAAACACCTTTAAAGCAAATTTTGAAAAGAATATAATATTCATTCAAAATCTAAGTGAAATTGGGAGACTAATACTTAACTCACAAACTCTAATTTCTTATGGCTTAAATTAAAGGAGTGAGTTCTCTTTATTATAAATTCCTCAAAATTAAAAGCTTTAATTGGAATTTGGGAGAGAGATTAATACTAAACTTATAATAAACTTGCAATAAACTCAAAATCTAAGAATGAATTCAAATTGGGTTAATAACTCTTATATGAATAAGGTGCATGTTACTAATAAGCATGGGTGGGCTAAAACAATAACACCGAAATCAACATAACTTATCAAAATTGATGTAAATTGAGCATAATCAAGTTGAAAATTACAAAACTCAATAGATAAACTAAGCAAACAATGTGTTAAATTACAATCTAAATCAAATGCTTCTTCCCACCAAATCGCAATCCTTTCAGCAGATTTAATGCAATATTAAACCAAAATCTACAAAATCATATCCTTTGATAAAATTAAGGAATTTCATTCTAATTATGATTTTAAAATCAACCATTTCTTTAATTAGATGAAATTAACTGCTATAACACTGCATGTGCTCATACATAGAGATCTCAAGTACAATTTTAATGTCAAAAAGGTCGCAGAATAGTTAAATTATGAAATTTTGATATCAATCTCGTAATTCAAACACAAAATTACTTAAAATTACTATACACCTACATAGGCCCTGACATTATGCTGAATATTTAAATTCAAGTGTTTGAGGATCATTGCTTCCCGCTTTAGAGATTGGGTCCGTTAACAAACCTAAAAAAGAACTATAATAAGAGTTTCAAATCAAGAAATATCAAAAAAATTGATTGTGATGATCTAATCTGTGTTAGACTAAACGAGTCAGATCTAAAGCTCTAAACATATTCAAATTAATCATTTTTCAAATTTGAATTAAATGAAAAAAAATCTAAAATCAATCTCATAATTCAAACATAAAATTACCTAAAATCACTATACACCCATGCCCCTACACATCAATGTTTAAATTCAAGTGTGATCTGCATGGTTGCTTCCTCGATTTGTGATCTGGGTCCGTTAACCAAACTTAAAAACCTATAATGAGAGTTTCAAATCAGTGAAATATCTGAGAAACTCATTCTGTCAGGTGATAGTAGAACTAATCCTTTATTAGCAGCTAAACAGAGTTGATAGGATCTAAAGCTCTTAAACATATTCTACTTAATCAATTTTTAAATAACAATCATCTTATAACTCAAAAAATAAAACTATATAAGGTCTTAAATATGATGGTCCCACACTGAATGCATAAAGTGTCAGGATGTCATGTTGCTTCCTGCTTAGTCTTAGGGTCCGCTAACAAAACCTAAAACCTATAATAAGAGTTTCAAATCAAATATTCAAAAAATTGATTCTGTTAGATGATAGTAGATCTAATCCTCTATTAGTAGCTAAACAGAGTTGACATGATCCAAAGCTCTTAAATATATTCAAATTAATCAATTTTTTAAATCAAATCAAATATCAATATGAAACTGCTTAAATGGAATTATATCATTAAAACTTAAATTAAACCCAATCTATCCATCTTCAACTATTTGTTTGGGGTGACAAATTAAGAAAACTCTAAAAGAGCCAATGTCAAATCAAGTGTTCTCGCTATGTTCACTCTCAATCAATCTCTTGCCAAGAAGGACGCGACACGATCCTCGACATGGCCAAGAGTTCCACAGATGAAGCGCTACTAATCCTCCGACGGATGGTTTGACGCTCCATTATATTACGATCAATGATCATAACCTCAGATGCTAATGGCTCATCCTTTGAGTTGTGAATCATGGGATATACTTGATAGAAAACAACCCCTCCTGTAAGGTACTTAAGATGTCCTTAGACAAACACCACCCCAAGTCTACAAGGATTTCTTGACGACGAACCCATGTGTTCATAAGGATCCTTCGATCGTCATGCCTACCTCCTCACTAAGTAGACCAGTGAAATGACGGATGATGGAACCATGGGATCTAGATCGCACGCCATCATTCCCCAATCATCCAAGGTTTAAATGATGAATTTCATAACTTTAAATTCTAAAACTCCACATGTTACTATACGCTACGATTTAGTGATCTAACAATTAACCTTAATCAAAAGTTCTCTCACTTATTGAGAGGTAATTAACTATAGGCTGTTTATAAGAAACCTAGAACCAGATCTAAAGTCCTCACTAGGTAGTGTCTTATCTACTATTCCATCTACCTTTTGAAAATTACACCGACACATTTAAATCAAACTCTCTTCAATTCAAAATATAGAGATCTGGCAATTTTTCCCACATTTCTGACTCTATCGACATGATTCTCTTCCATCTTTGGCTATTCATATATGTGTTATAGTAGCAATAAAATTTTTAAAAATTCAAAATAATAAAATGGTGATTTAAGTTTGTAATAAATTTAATATGAGTCTATATATATAATGAATCATTTCAGAGAGAGAGAGAGAGAGAGAGAGAGACTCCTAGAGGAAGATCTTGAGAAACGAGGGCATTTAACATAGTTTTTTTTTTTGTACCCCTGCTATGAGGGCTTGCTAATATTCAAAGACTATAAATTAGATTCCTCCATTGGAGTATCTCTGTTAGATCTAGTAACTTAAGTGATAAGGTGAGACGATACCAAGGCATGGATGTATTCGAGATTATCTTTAGCAATAACAGCCTCAGAAGCAAGAGCCAACGAGAAACATTTCTTAGTATTTCCTAGCATGTTTGAATACGTAAAAATGGATGTGATATTAGCTTACCATTTTCTAGCACGCTGAGCAAGCAGATATATTATTATTTTTACGTGTGTAAAGCATTAGTCTAAAGAATTTTCAGTCAGAAAATATCTATAATTAGTATGACTTATAAGTCTAAACGTATCTTTGCCAACTCTTTTTATATTCAAATAAGGGTATGACGAAGAAATTTGTAATATGATTTGATTAAAATATTTTGAATTTAAGTTCTTGCACATATTTATGTATGCAAATTTATGATTAAATTAGCTCAAATGTAAAAAAAACTCTTAATTTATTTTAAACTGATTATATATATATATTTTTCGAGTAGAAATTAATGTTTACCAATAGTCTTGTTCATACATCAAGACTTATCATAAGTCTTAGTCTACATTACATATTTGATTAAAAAAATATAAAAAATTGATTTATAAAAGAATCCATTTTTTTTAGAGGAATTGCTCAGAAATTCAAAATGGAAATTTTTAGACGAATTCCATCTCACTGGAATCGAATTGACAATTTACTAATATATTATACATAAGACTAAATCTAATAATGAATTTTAATGAATTTCACCTTCGAATTATTTTTATTCCTTTTGATAAGATAATTGTCATGTATTTTCTATTATTTATACGAAATAAAAATTTATAATTTTAGATCTCACAAACTTTGCCAATCTGATTTGCGAACGCGATGCTTGTGATTATAAATGTTGAGAATTTTGAACGTATATAAATTTAATTATATATTAGGTGTTATATTATATATTTTTTAAAGCTTATTAATTTTATGATCAAATAAATATTAATAATCATTTAAAATTTTGAGATATCTTAGTAATTTTGTATAAAATTATACTATAGAGACTGTACATTTTATTTTATATTTATGATGGACTGAAATAAAATAAAATATATTCAAATATAAGTCAATAAGTTTTTATTTTTTACTTAGATCTCATCTTGATCAGGTTTCTCTCTCTCTCAAAGAATAAAGACTTTTAGAAGTGTCAAAAATCTCGCAATTTTTTTCATAAATTAAGGTATATTTTCAATTAAATTTTTCTGATAATTTGACATGAGATATATGCAAAATAAATTTATTTTATCTTCATATATTTATAACAACAAAATCATAAAAATAGTATTGCGCCAACTCTCAAACTTTTGGAAGGCGAAGAGCAGATCTTACTTTGAACTTAATTCGCTCCAAGTTTTGCGCAAATTCTCAAACTTTTGGTTTCCAGTTTCTCGTTGCAGTTTACATTAATGGCGAGGCCTTAGAACTTTAGTTTATAAAATAGCTGTAAAATTATCTACTTTGTTTAAACAAAAGCAGGCATTATCGTATTAAATTATTTATTGTTTGTGTTAGGGTTCACGGAAATTTATTTATTTGGAGCTTTAAAGGATCATCACCTTACAAATTTAAAATAGAAAATATAAGTTCTTGGAAGGTCTTCTTCTTCTTGTTATTATTTTCCTGTTCAGCAACTCTAACCGATATTTGTCCTTCAAAAGACTAATTTAGAAATCAATCCAAACCTTCAAAAGGAAAAAAAAAAAAAAAATCCTATAAATAGCAGTTAGTAATTATAAGTTTTTGGTGATCGAAGATCGATAGCTACATGTTTTATATAAAAACTTATTTATAAAATATCAAACTTTGACTCGAAATGTACTCTAGTTTAATTCGTTAAAATGTTCAGTTTATAACAAAAATTTATAATAATTAAAATTGAAATTTCGAAAAATTATTAACATTATGATTTAAATTAATAATCTTTTAGACCATTAAAATATTTAAGCCCAGGATATATATAAGAAAATTAAAGTTTCTAAAAACATTATTTCAAGCCATGTTATGAAAATATAAATTAAAGCCCAACGCTGTTTCTTAGAGTTAAAAAATCACCATTCTAAGCATATAAGTCAAATAAGATTCAAAGAATGTTTAATGAATAGAATTCTCCCGCAAGTTCAACCGTACCAAGCATAGAATTTTCGCTTTATTGACTCCTTCAAGTAAATCAAAAGCCTTTTTTTATTCTTTTCCAATTTCAACAATCTGAAACAAAGAATTTTTTTCATTATTGACTCATTCAAACAAATCAAAAACACTTTTTTTTTCTTTAAATCTCTTCTTTAAATCTCTTCAATGTTTTTCAAAACTTAAGTAAATGATCTTAACTAAGAGGCCTAAGAAAGCTAAGTTTTCTAGCTATATATATATATATATATATATATATATATATATATATATATATATATATATATATATATATATATATGTGCATTATTTATTTTTATTTAGTTTAATTATCATGAATTTATTTTTTATTTAAAATATTTTAGCCATTATAACAAAAAATCTGTAGAGATTTTATCAGATAACATGTTAATTATAAAATATTTTAATCATTTAAGTATTTTGATAGCATCGAATTATATTATCTTGAACTCATTAAAATGTTCTCATTTAGATACTTATTTTAACTATAAACATATCAAAAGCATTAAAATGAAGAATGAAGACCCTCATAACATTTATCATTTGTAATTGTAATTATTCTCTTATAATCCAAGTTATATAGGGGTATGGTCTAGCTACCCACATTTCTTTTCATTAGATATTCTCAGCATTTTATTCTTTTATGCGATAGCTTTATAAAATTGCTTGATATTTTGTTTAGCTTGCATTAGAGAAAGCATGCATTTTATAGTTTATGATTGATGATTGTTGTATGACCCGGATGCGATTTCAAAGATAAAAAATTAATCTTTCTACCTAAACTAACAACTCATAACTAAACCTCTAATTTAACTCATAGCCTCATATAAAATCCTAAGCATTAAATCAAGATTATAAAATATTTAGCAATCCCTTAGCTGGATGTTGTATGCTTAATATCATGCATAATCATCTTATTTCACTTGTTATGAGGGCTTCCATCTTTGCATAGTGCTTAATCTTTGAGAGCCTATAATGGAAGAACACCTCTTACCCTTTTGATTTGACCCATAACCACCTTCTCATGCATTTAGGCATATAAAATCCTATAGCCCGTGTCAAAATAAAGAGTCCCTAATTAAATAAAATTTGATAAAAATTTGCATTATATTAAGTCATTATTCATACCCCTCATGCTATAGTATCTTACAGAGTGGGTTTAAGGACTTAGTTTCTTTTTTAAATAATAACAACCTAGCCATCTTGCAAAAGCATATGACTTGCCTACATGAATTTAAAGCGTATGAGGAGTTAGCTGGCTGCCACTCCAAGCGGTTATAAGTCCAGCAGTCGAGTAGTTTACTTTCTCTTACAGAGGTAAATCATATACCCACTTTCGCCTTATATTTAGGTCATGCTTTGGCCCTCGTCAAAGCTCCCTAGATTTAAGATCTAAGGTTACCATTTCCTGTAGGCTACAAACATAAATTCTCACCTCTTATGTATTCCACAATCTTGTATTGTGAAATTATAAGTCTTGATTTCTAATAAAATTTCAAGTCAAATAAATAAATCTCCTCAACTTCAAATATATAAAGCCCAACCATAGATAGATTGGAGTGCTCACTAGCTTAAGTATCATGAGCACTCTCTACTCATCTCCTTTGGTTTCGATAATAACTCTTTCCTTTTGATCAATCCCACTTGATTTTCTAAATACAACTAATTTATTGATAGTCTTATCTTTGAATTCTTTGGAGATAGTAATCGCCTACTTTAATCACGAGTATTCTTAAGGGATTCATTTTCCTTAAGATGTGATTAACTATGGGGGATTGCCCTCTGTGCTCTGAAAATTCATCACCGACCTCTCGAAGAGAGTATGAATTAAAGTGTTAGTGAGGTAGATGGAATAGTATATAAGACACTACTCAGAGATTTTACCCTCATTTTGTGAGAACTTTAGATCTGGTTCCAGATTTCCTATAGGCGCAAGCACCTATAGTTAATTACCCCTCTTAATACTGAGAGAGAATTCTCGAAAGGCTAGCAGTCGCTAGGTATAGAGTATAATAGCAACATGTGGAGTTTTAGAATTTAGATTTATGAAATTCATTATATTTAACTTAAAGCGGATGGTTGGGTGAATGATGATGCGCCCGATCTAGATCCCATGGTTCTGTCATCTTGGGTTGTCATTATCCTTTCTTTAGTAATGACAACTGGCTAAGGATCCTTAGAACACATGGGTTACGCCGCCCAAGAAATCCTTGACTGAGAGATCAGCTTAAAGTTTACCTAGAATGGGCTTTTGTCATATCAAGTATACCTTATGGTTCACAACTCAAAGGGCAGAGCCATTGGGGAGCATCGGACTATAGTCTTGACCGTAATATAATGGTGTCATTTAGCGACAACCACGAGGACTCGTCGAATCAGACGTGGAGCCTACTAGCCAAAGCAGTCAGAGGACAGGTCACATCATTGTTGGCATGAGATTATTTGAGAGTAAACATAGTTTTGCACTTGATTTGACTTTGGCTCCTTTGCGAGCTAGAGTTTTCTTAATTTGTTACCTTTCACAAACTATTACAGAAGGTGGATTGAATGAAGTTTGCTTTAAGCTTTTAGATTGAATTTCATTTAGACATTTGTAGCTTAACGATATTTTAAATTCTTCATTTAGATTGATATGAAATCTAAGTTAATTTATTTTGAAATTATAATCATATTTTGATGAAAGTATCCCATCTGGTTAAAATTTATATTTAACATGACCATCTTCGGGGTGGTTTATTGTTTAGCTACTTTAGATCCTATCGAATCTATTAATTTAGTAATAGAGGATCAGATCTGCTGTCATGTGACAGAATTAACTTCTCAGATATTATAATAACATCATTTGATTTTTAGGTTTTGTTAACTCGGACCCGGTCCTAAGACTCAACCGGGAAGCAACTCGCGCAGCATCCTCAGACACTTGAATTTAAGCATTCAAAGATAATAAGGCCCAGGGTGTATTTGATTGATTAATTTAAATCTAAGAAATTTATATTATATTAATTATTTGACCTAATTCTATTGTAAGTATAAATTTTTTTGATAAAATTTTGATAATATATCAAGCCATAGGAGGTAAAATTTTGTAAATGCATGTATGCATCAATATAAAGGGTGTAAGAAAGGTGGTACATGTACTTATATATTTGTAATGTCAACTAAAAATATTAATTTTAGCTTCATTATTGTAGTTTTATTAAGTAGTTTATTAATCATGTCAGTGTAAAAATTTGGCAGGACTTCAGTAGCATCCCAGCGTCGTTCCCATATAGGGGGCTACTTTGGGTATGTTGGGTCTATCCACCACGCCAAGAAAGGTGTGTATGGGTGGTATAAACCATGGCCTGAATGCGCCTTCTCACCATGCCAAGAAAGATATGTATGAGGCTCTAAGGTACCTGCTAAAATAGATTACCCCGCCATGCCAAGAAAGGTATGTACGGGTACTTATACACCTGTAAGTTAGTTCAAATAATAATTTCATATCATAACATAGTTTACTATCAAGCTATGTAGGTCCCCCTGTCGGTGTGAAGTTTGACAACATTTTGGCGATCAGCCATCCCCGAGGGGCTACTGGTATGTAGCCCACCACGCCAAGAAAGACGTGTATGAGTGGTATAAATCACGGCCTGAATGTGCTTTCCCACCATGCCAAGAATGACATGTATGGGTCTCTAAGATATCTGCTGTTGACCTCCAAATGTGTGCCATAAATCAAGACAAGCCCACAAGGCAAATTCGACGGACTTCGAAAGCGACAGTGCGCAAACCGGGGCTCAAAACACACTAGACGTCATTGAAAAATGATCAAAATGACCTTCAATTGATGAATAGACTTTGCCGTTGCATTCAGAATGTCAAAATTGATTAAAATATATATATTGTAAAATCTAACAATCAATCGATTAAGCGCTCGAGCTATCAATGTGTCGACACTCATATTAGAGTCGGGAAGCTACGATAATGTTTGAATGATCACTGTTCATGAAATTGATTGCACCGTTAGCTTCAAAAGATCAAAATCTATCAAATGAGACTGTCCGCACTTAATTCGGACAAGTCTATGCAAATGTCGAGTGATTTGAAGTGACATCACACAAATTGGCTGAAATGCACTAGATGTCATCGAAATTAATTCAAACGATCTCCGTTCATGAAATTGATTAGCCATTGGCTTTGAAATGCCAAAATCTATCAGATAAGACTATTCACACTCAATTGAGAGTGCGCAAAAATCAGCGGAAAAATGCGCATATTTTGAGCTGAGATTGGCTCAATTTGGTGCCGACTCGAACAAATGGCATCCGATCGTGAAACGGACTGCGTCATTGCATTCAGAACAATAGAATTACCCTAAATTGATATATATATATTGACTATGTGCTTTTATTAGTGTGAATTCCAATTTAAAATTATTTAATAAATTTAAAATTATTTAGAAATCCCCAAATTACTCCCATTTTCCTCCTATTTTAAGTTTTCGGAAAAAAAAAATAAAAAAAAAATTGAAAGAAAAAACCACTTCCCCCATTTCTTATTTCCATTTCTGGTAACTTCCCACTCTCCCTCATTTTGAATTTCGTTTATCTCTCCCATCAAAACAAAAAAAGAAAAGGTAAATTCTCCTTTTTTTTTTTTTTTCCTCGAATTTTTTCTCCTCTGTTGCCGCATCCCGTCTCCAGCCAATCCAATCCCTGCTTCCATGTCCTGCCAAGAGCCACCGCCGCCGGTCCAAAATCCCACGTTGGTACCTCCGCTCCAGGGCGTGCCAACTCATGTCCGATCCGGACTGTCGACTCGGCTGAGTCTCGACGAGGCGCCCGCTGTCTCGCATTTTGAGCCCACAGAACCTGAGCCCGCCTGATCCGACCAGACTGCTGCGTCTCAGATTCTCGCCCCGTGGTCTGACCACCTGCAAACCCTGCCCCGCTTCCGTATGCTGACTGAATCCTGTCCCGCCTGACCCACGCCCCCAACTCGTTCAGCCGCTCTACTAGTCTGTTCCAGCTCATTCTCGCACCCTCCTTCCTGACCCATCCAGCCTTCAAACTCGCCCGTTTCGCCAAATCCACTGTTGTCCTGCAACCTTTTTTTGTCCTGCTTTTTTGCACAAATCGGGAAGAAAATCGTCGATAATTCTTCCTTCAATTTTGTTGCACCCCTGCTTTAGCACCCATTTTCACCGCGCAAATCGGGAAGAACATCATTGAGAATTCTTCAATTTTTGCCGCTTCCTCACTTTAGACTGCTTTGCCGCAAATCGGGGGAAGAAAATCGTCAAGTTCTTCCTTTGATTTTGACGCCGCTTCCTCGCTTTAGCTGATTCACAAATCGGGAAGAAAATCGTCAGGAGGCGAATTCTTCCTTTGATTTTGGCCGCACTTACCTTGCATTCCCAATCGCATATCCAACCGCTTCCTTTGCTTTAAGACCGCAGCCGCAAAATATGTCGAACATGTGGGATTTGTAAATGTGAATATATATATATATATATATATATATATATATATATATATATATATATATATATATATATATATATATATATATATATATATATATATGCTTGTATTTCTTGAGAAGACCTCAGGCTCGATAGCTGATGAAAAAAATGGTGTCCCAAGAAACCTCGCTACGCAAGAGGCGCACCGAGTAAGCCAAACCAGCAGGATATCACTCCCCTGCAAATGCAAATTTTGTCTAATTTTCAGACTTAGAAAAAAAAAAGGAGATAATTATATATTACATTGTATGTATTCTTATAGGTTTGAAGACCTCATTGTCCTCAGTAGGGCGCGACGAGATGAAAAAAAATAGTCGCTACGCTCAGTAGGGCGTACCGAGCAAGCCAAAATACCCCCGATGTAGCCCCCTACACGAGGATGATGCTGGGAGGCTGCCAAAATTTCGTCAAATCTTTAGACTTAGAAAAATGGGAGGGTAAAATGAGCTGACTTAGGAGCTAAATAAGGAAACTTGCAACTAATCTTAAACTAAAATCGCTAAACAAGGAAAAGAACCTTTAAAGCAAATTTTGGGAAGAATAAAGTATTTATTTAAAATCTAAGTGAAATTTGGGAGAGGCGAATATTAAACTCATAAATTTGGGGGGAAATTAATGTCAAACTCATAATAAACTCGTAATAAATCCAAAATCTAAGGATGAATCCAAATTGGGTTTAATAACTCTTATATGAATATGAAGGTGCTTACTATGGTAACTAATAAACATAGGTGGGGATAAAACAACAAACACTCAAATTGGCATAACTTATCAAAATTAATATAAGTTGAGCATAATCAAATTGAGAGAAATGTAAAAACTCAACAAGTAAACTAAGAACCAGTATTATTTTAAAATACAATCTAAATCAAAATGCCTTCTTCACTGACTGCAACCCTTTGTACAAGCAGAAGTAGCATACTAAATCAAAATTTACAAAAATCATAAGACTTTCTTTAATAAAAATTAATGAATTCCATTCTAATCATAATTGTCAAAATTAACAAAATCACTAATTATGTGAAATTATCTAAGTTATAAACACATGTGCTCGGACATAGGGATTGGAAGTGCAAATTTTAATGTCAAAAGTGCATGTTAAATTGAAGGAAATGAAAATACAAAATCAATCTCATAACTTCAAATGAAAACTACATAAAGTCTTAAATACACCGATGTGCCCGACACTATCTTTGAATGTTTAGATTCAAGTGTCTGAGGATGCTGCGTGGGTTGCTTCCCGGTTTAATCTTAGGACTGAGTCCGGGTTAACAAAACCTAAAAACCTATAATAAGAGTTTCAATTAGTGAAAAATATGATAAATTGATTCTGTCAGGTGACAGTAGATCTAATCCTCTGTTAACAGCTAAATAGAGTTGACAGGATCTAAAACTCTTAAACATATTCTAAACAAATCAATTTTCAAATGTCAATCTAAAATCTAAATGAAATTCTATCATTAAAAACTTAAACCAAAACTCAATCTATCCACCTTCCGTAACTGTTTGTCGGGTGACAAACTGAGAAAACTCTAGCTCACAAAGGAGCCAATGGCAAATCAAGTGTTCTGCTATGTTCACTCTCAATCAATCTCTTGCTAGTAAGGACGTGTCTGTCCTCAATCCTGGTTTGGCCAAGTAAGCTCCACATGAAGCGTTATGACTAGAGTCCTCTCGACGGGTGGTTTGGCGGCCGACTCATTATATTACGATCACAGTAGCTGTATGCTCCCAATGGCTCCCTTTGAGTTGTGAATCATAGGGTATACTTGATAGGGCAAACAACCCTCTGTTAGCTAAGGTAGACTTAAACTTATCTCCTTAGACAAACACCATCCCAGGTCTACAAGGATTTCTTGGACGACGTAACCCATGTGTTGCTGATGAAGATCCTTCTGTCAAGTTGGGTCGACTACCTCCTTTAACTAAGTAGACTAGGGACCGCGACTGCCCGGGATGACGGAGCCATGGGATCTAGATCGGGCACGTCATCATTCCCCCAATCATCCTATTTAAGCTACAATGATAAATTTCATATCTCAAATTCTAAAACTCTACATGCTGCTACTATACGCTATGCATTGAGCGATATAACGACTAGCCTTAATCGAAAGTTCTCTCTCACTTATTAAGATGGATAATTAACTATTGGGGCTTGCGCCTATAGGAAACCTGGAACTAGATCTAAAGTTCTCACCAAATGAGAACGAAATCTTTGGATAGTGTCTTATTTACTATTCCATCTGCCTTCTGAAAATTACACCGACATTTAAACCACTCTTTTCATCGAAGAGGTCGGTGGCGATTTTTCGGAGCCCACACCTGCTGAAACAAATTTCCCGCCACGCCAAGAAAGACATGTACGGGTACTTATACAAAAGCAAACAAGTACAAATTTTCTCACCATACCAAGAAAGATGTGTACGAGTATTTATAGTTAAGAAGCAAACACAGGTTTCCCTGCCATGCCAAGAAAGGCGTGTACGGGTACTTATGGTCAAAATAGGTGAGCACCTGGATGTGCTGGGAGCTGGGCGGCTGCAGGGCTACTGCTGATCGCTGGACGCGAGCCAGGTGGCGAGGCTGCGTCGGCAAGGCTGTAGGTGTGCGAGGTGAGAGCATACAGGGTGTGACGTGATCATTGTCGCCTCTCAAATAATAGTGATTTCTCATTACATCTTCTTGGTGGTCGTGAAAACTCAACTCGCCGCTGAGAGAGAGAGAGAGAGAGAGAGAGAGAGAGAGAGAGAGAGAGAGATCGTGAGGGATTCGGTTGTGGCAGACACAAGTAAAGGAGAAGGAGGTCTGATGGTTTGGGGGGGGAGAATGAAACAAGTTAGGTTTAGGGTTTTAAGAGGGATTTATAGGATTTATTTTTTTATTATTTTATTTGCTCTAATTTAGATTTTCGCAGCTACATCGTCACATAGATAATATATATGTCAATTTTAGGTTACTTTGATGTTCCGGATCAACGACGAATGCTTCATCGGAGGCCGTTTGGAAGTCCAAATCGGATCAAGCTCAAATTTATTCGTTGCTTCCGCTCGCTCGATATTCGTGCATACTCGTCCGAATTAAGTGCGAACAGTCTCATTTGATAGGTTTTGATGTTTTGACACTTAAAGGCCGATCAATTTTGTGATATTTTATGCATTAGCGTGCTCATACAAACTTATGCACACCATAAAACAAGAACCTAATGAAAAAGTGCATATACAAGAGTAGCGATTTCACTCCTAATTGCCTATTGTTAAAGCTCATTAAAATCACAAGCATTTTCATTTTAGAAATTCAAAGTCATGCTACAAAGAGAAAAAAAAAAACAAAGTAAAACATATGTACTATTGCCACACGCGATTCAAACTAAAAAGCAAAGAAAATGCAGTCAAAGTCATCAAAGTATAAATTTTCGAACTATGGGTCATGTTGACTCCATTTTCATCTTAATTAGAGTCAATAAAAATATTTATACATAAATACACCTATATATACCATAACCATCTCATCCCATAGTTCCTCATATAAGCTAAACTTCATTATTAAACAACAAGCTTCACATCGAAAGAAGCTTAGAGAAGTACAAATTAAGAAGAGAAGATCACGAGACAGATGCGCTTTTAAAGGGATCGGTATGGCTGAAGACAAGAGATTTGTTAAGATGTTGGAAGTCGTTCTTATCTTACTTGATTCGGTTCTTTGCCAAAGCCAGCCATGGCAGTGAGGCCATTGGGAGGAAAGGTAGGGTTTATGGTTGAGGACGTAGAATATTTGCTTCTAGAGTCTCTTATTATCTTCACATGCTTCGTGTGATACTCACAGCGAAATCAATTGCCCACCACCAGCATAAAATCATAATGATTCCATATGTTTCACGCGGGCGTGTAATATACATGCATGGTTCAAGTAGATCTTATTTGGCAAAATTTTTAAAATAGGCTTAATACTAATCTTAATTAGTAATTTAAGTACAAAAAAAATTAACAAAATAGGCCTAGTCGTCGTTGAGCATTAACTGGTGCCAATGTATCCACGCGTCGGTTGTCCGCAACAACCAACCGCTATTTTTTATTTTTTTTTAAAGCGTTTTAGATGCATATCGAGTCATATAGTGTCAGAATCGAGTGAACTTAATATCGTTGGAATTATAACAAAATTTTCTACAACTTTTATGTTGGTCAAAATTTAAGGTTGTCGATATGCAGCAATTTTTACGAATGCAAGCAAAAAGCGGCCAAGCTGAAATTTTGAGCTTTTATCGATTTTGCAGACGGTCATACGTGTGAATATAGTGAACTTGGTATCTTTAAATTGTAACAAAATTTTCTACAACTTTAATGTTGGTCGAAATTTACGATTGCGGTCTGACACGCATAATTTTACGAATGTAAAAAGGCCAAGCCAAGAAACTTTATTGCATTTTCAGACTGAGCTTTTCATACATTATCTCATAACATTCTCATCCTATTTTATAAATATATATATATATATATATATATATATATATATATATATATATGCTATAACAAGAAATAAAAAATGTTTTAGTCTCTCTTACTTCAATGAACTTTTATACATAACATCTTTATCTTATTAATTCTTAAAGATTAATTATTTACGTTATTATAACATTATCCTTAAAGAGATTAAAATATATTTTTAACTAATCATGCAATAATTAGCATTTACAGTGAAGAAAGAAAGCTCAGATAATTATATTAACAGTTAATATAAAAAAATAGAATAATTGTGCAATAATTAACAGAAAAAAATAACACTTGTAATAAGAGAACTGCTGTGCATCGGGCCATAATCATAAATTTTAACTAACATGAAAGTTGTAGAAAATTTTGTTATGATTTCAACGATACCAAGTTCTCAATTACACAGATGACTCGAGCGTAAAATCGACGGTAAATTTCATTTCGGCCTAGCTTTTGGCGATTCAAAAAAACTACGCATATCCCACAATCTCAAATTTTAACCAACATAAAAGTTGTAGAAAATTTTGTTAAAATTCCAACGATATCAAGTTTGCTGTTAATGTATGACTGAGCAAAAATAAAGCCCCTGCTTTTTTTAAAAAATTAAAAGAGCGTCGTCCGTTGAACTGACGATAGAACGGATGCCATTATTCGTCCGTTCAACAGACGACTAGGCCTATTTTGTTAAATTTTTTTCGTGCCTAAATTGCTAATTAAGATTAGCATTAAGCTTAATTTAAAAATTTTGTCATCTTATTATACATAAATATGCTATAAATGAGCATAAAATAGTTATTTAGTTTGGAGACATTTTGGTTGTAGCATTGTTTAAGCTTTGATTGTTTTCAATAAGAGAATCTCAATAAAACAAAAGTTCTTTACTTAATGTCAGTCATTATTTCTTATCATAGTTGTAGTTAAAGAACTTGCTGAAAGATATATTTGTTTTCATATATATATATATATATATATATATATATATATATATATATATATATATATATATATATATATATATATATATATATATATATATATATATATATATATATATATATAATTTTGACTGTTTCCGTTGATAAATTCCACGTAATTTTTTTTAGAGAGGTATTTACATGCATATCAAATAATATTTATATACTTACATATCTAATATCTAAACATTGATATTTACATGCATAATAAAGAAGTCTCTTACATCACATCAAAAATACTATTATTATCTTTTTGTAAATGAATATAATTTTTTCATATATGAATATAATATTATAAATATAAATATCAAAATTTAGATATTAGATAAATAAATATATAAAAATTATGTGATATA